>JABJVR010000212.1:2371-18340 GCA_025773905.1 Chitala chitala | reverse complement strand
TCCTCAGTGAGCCCACATATGTTCACACACACTCAGGATGTCCTCAGTGAGCCCACATATGTTCACACACACTCAGGGCAGCCCAGACTTCTTCCTTCTCTTCTCTACATCTTCAGCATGTGACAGGAGGCGTACCTGTTCAAACCCGCAGCTCAGATGGTGCCCGGTGAAGCATTACCTGCTGCATTACCTGCTGCATTACCTGCTGCATTACCTGCTCATCTTGCTGGCTTTTGTCACATGATAGAAACACAAATGGGCAAAGTCAGCTCCAAGTACAAATGAAATAGGAACATGGCTTCTCCACAAACGCCCAGTTTCACCTTGACACACAAAGACAGAATGGACCTGAACCTCTCGGGGACACAATAAAGCCCGGCTCTGCCATCAGATATATTTCACATTAAGACGTCCCACAGATGCATTTTAAGGCAAAAAAAAAAAGTTAATTAACAATGCGTTGTTAAAAATACACAGTAGATGTAACCAATGACTACTGAGTAGAATGCACTTTCTGAAGAGATTACTGAGAAATCTCATCTAGCGACCACCTGAAATTCATTTCAACTGAAAATGTAGTTAAATGGTCTATTTTTCCAGACCATTCCAATTAATTTAGTCAATTTCCTGTATAAACATATCACTGAATCTCTGTACCACCATCACTGTCTAAATGTATACATAAAAACGCAGCCACTGTTCACAAAGCCCCGTGTGGGACGGGGCACGAGGCTTTGCCAAACGAGGCAGACGCTGCTGTTTGTCACACACCTCCCACCAGTGGTGTGAGCTCCACACTGGTACTTATACCCCTCTTCTGTTTTCACTATTCTGTTAGTGACCTCAACAGGTGTTCAAAAGTACTTTGAAAATAAACACTACATGTTACCTAGAGTTGCACTGCACACAGAGCATGATAATTCACGAGAGCGCCCCGTTCAGATGTCATGTACAGTGTCGCCTCATCTTAGGGTCTCCTTATTAAGAGTTACATTCCTTTTCAATTTATACAAGAAAAACATAAAGCATGTTAAACAGTTACAGAACTGCAACAAAGCAGTACATTTCCATTTCAGAAACGTATCTAAATAGAAATCTGTAAAAAGACTGAGGTAAAATATATATTACACCTTTTTTCTTGTTTGTTTTCCTTAGCAGAAAAGCTGGAGATTAACTGTTTGTATGTGTCAAACATGCAAAGTGAGGCTTTGGAGGAGTCTCTCCGAAGAGAGATGTGGGCTCTATGTTTGTCTGCAGGTAAGTGATGTTCTCTGAATATGTGACTCACTACCTCTGCACTAATGAACATTCCTCGCATTCACAATGTTCAGTCAGCATGCGAAACAAGTCACTTATGTGTTTTGGAAGCTAAACGCTGGTCGTCATTGGTTACCTATGACAAGGTGTTCACACATCTGCCCGAAACATGTCTGTCACGTGTCTGCAATATAGTGAACAGACGTGGTTTTGGCTGAACACCACGGTGCTGTTGTCACGTTGAACCGTGTTCTGGAACACAGACACCATACGGGCCCCGTGTAGTAATTAAAACAACGTGGTTCTTCTAAAGAGTTAGCTTAGCTTCAGTTTGGCAAGTATAAAAACATAGCATTGATCTTATAAATCATTATAACTTTTTCTACATTTCACCTGCAGAGTATACCAGTGGTAACTATAGCAACGCTACAGCTTCTGCATATGCCTTCGTGTAGTGTTACCTGCTCTTATGCAGATTTACACTTTTAAATATTAAGGTATGATGTAGTGTTGCCCAAATCTTGGTGTGTCATATCAAAGGAGCCCTACATAAGATCTACAAAACGCCTTCATGTCCTTTACATTTTTATGAATGTTTAAGTAGTACTTTTGATGGCTGCTGTTCTTCACACAGCCCTGTCTAGAGTTTGGAAGGGAGTCTCTTCACAGAGCTCTCTATGGCTGCCCACATAAACACTCGTAATGTTTGGGGTTTACTTATGAAGCCATGTCACACAGTTTGTAAAACTGTCATCTGAGCTGAAACCAATTTATTCAGATATGATGAAACAAAATAAGTAAATTTAAGATCATCTGCAAAGTGAAATGGTGTCGGCAGGAGACGCCATGGTGTAATGTACTTGGAATCTGTGCAAAACAATTTAGTTACAATCATAATTGCACTAAGATAAGTCTTTCCCTTTGTGTAAAAGAAGTATTGTGAATTACATTCATATGTCACTAATTATGATGTGTGCAAATGAAGTATGGATTTACACTGTGGAATTACTTCAGTGAAACACATGTACTATGAACGTGTGGATGTGTGAGAAAACATGAGTGCCTTTCAAATCTTGTCCTAAATGTCACCCCTTAGAAACCAGAGACATTCGACAGCAGAGTGGTGTGTCAGTCACCTCAAAAAAGCCACGCTACCCTTGAGACCCTCTACCTGAAGGGGTCCGTAGGCCATGCTGTACGGGGACCAAGCCTACTTGGGGCCAGGCCAGCCCCTGTCTGGGAAGGTGCCCTCCCCTGGAGCAGAGTGGGGTGACGGCCCACAGGGCGTGCAGAGGTCCGAGTCTGTGTCGGATTCTCCCTCAGCGATGTAGGGCCGCGCCCTGGCACAGCGGCCTGCACCACTCAAGTAGGCGGTGCTGAGGAACTCCAGGTTCTCCTTGGACTGCGAGATGCTGAATCCACTGAAGGAGCGCTCCAGCTCCTCGTGGTCCACGGACGGAAGAGAGACGGACGTGTCGCTCTCCACCTGCTGCTTAGTGCTCTCCACACGCGTGTGCTGGGTTCCCGTCCGGTGGCTGCCCCCGGATGAGCGGTCGTTTACCGGTGGGGGAGGGATGCGTACCAGAGAAGGGTCGCCAACGGGCGAGGTCCCGGGACTGCGCTGGTGGAGCTCACCAAGGGGGTGCTGCTGCCAGGAGGTGGAGGGAGGGCACTGACCCTGCGGGCATGCCGACGTGGGAGGAGCGTCAAAATTCTTGTGCCCTGTTGAGCTGATGGAGCGGATTATTTTGGTTATGGAGCCGCTCTTTTCCATCAGCTCCCGGCTCTCCACCGGGCTGTGGTAGGGTGGTGCTGGGTCTGGCTCCTTGGAGCCAAAGTAAGCGTCTGTCTCAGACTGAGGGATGCCCATACGCTGGACGTAGATGTTCACCAGGAAATCCAGCTTCCTCTCCATGGACATGACCTACACAGTGGGACAAGCAGCCCATGTCACATGCATATCTTGGGAGAGAGAAGGGAAGCAAAGACAAGGTGCTGCTCACAGACCTGCTTCTCCACCTTCCCGAGACGTCCCATCATGCTCGGGTCTTCGGGCAGGTCCCCTTCGCTTGTTCCCTTGGGTCGATCTTTATCGGCACTTGGCGGACCTCTGCCAACAATCTGATCCACTCTAGTGTTTGACAGGAAAAGGGACAAAAAGGGTCAAGCTAAAGACAACAAAAAACAGTCCTGCAAGCGTGTCAGTTTAACCATGCTGGGATTAAGAAACAGAATATACCAAAACAGGGTACTGGGTGGGTTAGTAATGCATACAGAGGGCTCCTCTGTTCCAGTATTAATCATACATTCATGATTATACATTGTCAACATACACTACTGTGTACTTTTCTCTTCGCTTTTCATGAGTACATGCTGACCAGTCAGATATTTATTCCAATCTGTGTATTCTTGGCTCAGAACAGACTTGTTGTTTCTCTGTTTTCACATTTTATTTTGTAAGTGTGCTGTTCATATTAAAGCCATTCTCAAAGGTCTAAATAATGTACATAATTTATATTCAAAACTCATCTTCACAAATTTTATATTTAGGGAAAAAACTGTTATTAACCTAGAAGAATAAATACATATAAATAAAAATACAAATAAATGGACAAACTCTGAGTGTAATAGAGAAATAAGCGTATAAAACTAAAGACATAAATGGCAAACTCAGATGTGGGGGGGTTGGGCTGCACGCATTTGGGGTGGGGGTGAAAGATCAAGCACATGCAATGCTGAAAGTACACAAGGGAGAAAAAGCTGCTGATGAGGCTGGAGGGGTCCAGGACAAAACCTTCATATAGGCCATCGTCTCTCTCTCTTCTATAGTACTAGGAGAATTACAGCATTTTATATTATACACATGTACCGTATTTCTCCTAATTAATGCTTCCGCTCTAATAGACGCACCCCCACTTGATAAACCAGGGCGGCCGATACAGTTCGAGACCCGGCAAAGTGCGCCCCTTCTACGTGATTAAAGCGGTGACATAGAAACGTGGTCAATGCCTAGAACTGAGGATTTATGGAGAAGGAATGTTTAAATGCCATGAAAACACATTTTCTACAAGTAAAAATTACTTAATTAACACAAAACACTAAGTTATTTGGACAAAATCCGCTTCTGAATCCCAAATTGATTTATCTTGCATTGCACCGGCATCAATTGTAAAACACGACAAGTGAAGTTCTGACATTTTCAGTAGTTTTACAATACATGCACCTTGAATTTAGTCTGACAACGAAGTTAATCAAGTACTATAATAAGGTCTTCAAAATCTGTGTGATTCTTACTAAATTATGCACAATTAATTCGGCATTTGTCATGTTTTTGGCATTTTCATACAAGCCGTGAAAATTAATGATTTGTTGTGATTAAATTGTATTTTGAACACGAATTCACTATAAGCATCTGCAAATTTTATTTGCTTCTGAATCCCAAATTGATTATACTCCAATACAACGTCTTCATAGCCTAATGGAAACTCTGATAATTATAATGAATTAATGAATGAATTTTATTCATTTTTATAATTTGTAGTTAATGGGAATTAAATTTTTTTTAATTTTTAAAGAGCGTAGAACGTTAGGTTTTTTTAGTAACAACTTGTTTTTAAAAACATGAATTTCTCGTTTTAAAGGTTTTAAAAACCTCACAATTAGCATATTTATGCCTCAAATAGACGCGCCCTGCACGCAATTTTCAACGTGCCAGGGCGCATTGATTAGGATAAATACACTACATATGTACACAGTGTATGTATATACAGTGTTGTATAATACGTATACAGTGTAGCACAGATGTGTGTGTGATGTGTAGATACACATATTGTCCCCGTACTGGGGTCCATCTCTGGAGGCCTGGACAGGACCCGGACACACGCCTCACTGTGCTCCATGCTAACATGCACAATCTGCTAAGCTTTGCACATTTAGCATTGCAGCCAGTTGCCAGTTTTCAGGCCTCACTCGCCAGTGCATTCCAAGCATATCAGCATAACGTGTTCTGCTCAGCTATGTGATGGCTTACTCACCCACAGCACATCTGCTCTGCACACCCCCAGAAATTTACCATCATTATACTTTTAAAGAATTTAACCACCAAATGTGAAGTTACAACTAACAGATGTCTCAAAATATCATTTAGCCAAAGTCATACATTTAACAAATACTTGGTGAACTGCATATATGTTATGGCAGTAAAAGAAACATGTTCCTTTGCAGCACAGAGAGACATGAAGCAAGAGCTTCAAACTCATTACTGTGCCCCGAGAGCTCCTGCCTCATCACCACACGGGTCATTCAGGTCCTCAGGCGACAGCCCACAGTCACCACACACTGTGTTTGGGAGCCTCGTACCTGTAACCAATGTTTATCTACATACAGTATAGCAGTAATGGCCATGGTCAAGGAGATATTAACAAGGGGCACCAAACGTTACTCCTGCAAAGACCATGCTGCTAATATTTCCACAGAGAAATGAATGCGCTGACTAACCCTACATCTCTTCTACTCAGGACAACACAAAGGCACATAGCTTGAAGCAGAAACACATTTCCACGATGCTGATGATGAGAAACGGATGCTCTGACAGCACAGGCACAGTCTGGAGGGCTGGTTCTAACCTAGGAGAGTACTGGGGTGACACTTTGGCTCCCTTGTACTTCTTATGACGGGGAGTTGAGGGGGGAGGGGGACCCACAATCAAGTCTATCCTGGAAGAAGATGATGAGCGAGACAGGCAGACTGAAACACGGGCGTGGAGCGACACGAGAACGATCCCAGGGAGCAGCTGGGAGACAGGCACACTGAAACACGGGCGTGGAGCAACACGAGAAGGATCCCAGGGACCAGCTGGGAGACAGGCACAGTGAAACACGGGCGTGGAGCGACACGAGAAGGATCCCAGGGAGCAGCTGGGAGACAGGCACACGCATGTCCAAATATATTCCACTCCCACGTGTGCGTATAAAATTAGTACTTTTGTAATTACATTTGATAATATACCATTTAATTAATGTTACTCTTTGCAATAAAAACAGGAAAACAGACTCGGTGTACCGTCCTCTGTTACTGTTGTTTCCTTAAGTTTGGAATATATTTACACATAACATATAGTATGTGAACATGGTCTGTAGCCAAGAGTACCACATGAAGAAGAACATGGCCTTACAGCCATCTTCAGACACTTAAAAGCAGGAGCCATCCTCTCTCGAGTGTGATGTTGGCATCTCCTTTTTGACACAGAAAACTCTTGGAACATGAATACACAGATGTCAGTCTCGTCGGACACGTGCTGCTGTTCGGGTCCCACTTCATGCGCAAAGAAAGATTTTCTGGCTTGAAAATCCTTTCAAACATTCCCAGAGCCATGAATGCCGTCCAAGAGTTTTCTTTCTTTTAACTTTTTCTAGTGTGCTGTGGCTTTGGACTAAGGTAAAAGGGTAGATGATGTTTCAAACACCCATAGATACAAAAGTGCTATAAAACTATTAACTTTAATAGTAAAGTAAAACATTTGGTGGCCTAGTGATTCAATGAGTAAACCATCAAGCTGGGAGGCAGAAGTCTCCCAGTTCAAATCCGACCATAACCAGGTGTGCCCCTGAGGAAGACACCCAGTGCTAGCTCCCCAGGCACCGCTTGCGGCTGGCAGCCCACTGTTCTCCTCGGGATGTCTTAAATGCAGATCAGTAATTTCCATCTGGGATTAATTAAGTACTATAAACGATGCACTGTCAAAATCAAAGTATTCACATGTAATATATTGTGGTAGAGACCCTTTTTGTAGAATTTTCAAATAATATAGATTATAGATTAAATAGAAACACTGTGCTAAATGGTTTGAAAGTGTTTCCCTAAAAAGGAAAACACTGGTGAACAATGCAACACATCAGTGTAAGACACTTCATGAAGGTCAAACAGGTATGAGGCATGCGGTGTACAGCAGTCCAAGTGCTGCACCCTGTGTTCATAGGAGTGTCCACTCCATCTACAGGAACAATTTCATAAAAAGAAAATAAAAGAACTGGGAAGATACAATGAAGAGTGAAGAAGGCCTCTCTTGCCTGGACTGGAGGTTCTTGATGCGTGCCAACATGTCCAGGTGACCGGCGGAATACTGCTCAATCACATCCATGACATCATACGGCCTCAGGCTTTCCTTGAACTTCCGCTTCGATACCATGAACTTCATGATGCTAAGGGAGACGAATACTCCAGATGTCAGTCAAATGCACCTGGCACTTTGGACAAGACTGTCAGAGAAAGTGACACTATCATGAAATTGTACTAGCAAGCTGTTGTGCTATAAGAAAAATACATAAAGATATATTATCCCAATGAAGCATTACACAACTTCACTGCAGTACTAGGCAGCAGAATGTAATTCTACACTAAAGTACACCAAGATCCTTCTACTGCACTGGTGTACCAACATATTATGCTGTTGTATTACATAGTACACCATTATACTATGGCACTAGTACACCAACATATTCTATTGTACTAGCTCATAGCTGCATTATAGTATAGTGCTGAGTCATGCTTTAGAAACATCTGTATTTTGAAGAACATATTTCTCTGTTTTCAGGCATCATTTGGTTTCTGTACCAATTGATGTGAAGTATCCTAGGGCAACTCTGTTGTGAAAGACTGTATTTAAAAATAAACTCAATTGAAACGAGTGGAACCTCTTTGAAAGTACCACAAAAAAAAAAGAAAAAAACCCAATAAAATTTTTGGATGAAGACCAACAAATGTAGACAACCGTTAAAGCAGCATTAGATAATGTAACTGGGAGGTGAGAATGTGGTTTTGGGGTTCTTACCACATAGCCCTGATGGTAACTTTCAATCCTGGAGTCAAGTCCTGTGGGACAAACTCACAATGGCAGCTTTTATTGTCATCCACAATGTCCTCACCGGGGAGGCTGGCTTCTATAAGACAAAAGTGAGATGTGGCAACTGAGCCATGAGGCCTGGGGGGTGTGAGCGTGGAGCCACCCTAGCCTAGAGCCATTCAGGACTGATGTCAGCATGAGCCCAAGCAGCAGCAAGACATTCCCATTAACCTGCGCAGGCCAGGGGGGTGTGTGGGTGGCATCTGTACCGCTCTGTGAGACAGGGAAGGGGGGGGCAGGGACGGGGTGCAGGTTAATGCCCACTTTGTTTTCTGTCATGTCAGAACTTCTTGACGTGGGAAAAGGGGAAGGAAGAGAATGCGGTCCAAGAGGGTGGTATTCATCACTACGAGTTACAGTTCACCTGGCACTGTGGCACAAAGGCACGGCAGAACTCCCTGACACAGCCGCAGTGCACGCAAGCAGCGTCCCTCCGCCAGCTGGGAGGTCCTCCCCAGCAAAGCTCCCAGCTGGATAAGAACTGTTCAACAGTCACTCAGGTGTGGCTCCATGGACACAGACTGAGACAGCCGTGCTACACAAAGGACCATACAGTCAAACAGCACCTGTCCTTCAAGTAATTTAACATGTAACTGCACTCGTCAAATATTTGAATTTGTTTTACAAGTACTTTTATGTACTGTGTATTGCATATACACTTATAAATGCACAAATTTAATGTTTTATTTTATTCCTGATGATGGGGATTATGGGATATTTACTTTAATAGTAGTTTGGGGAATTAAAGACCTGTCCCATTAAAATTAGAATTCCCATCAGTGTTTGGTGGACCATTTCATACATTTGTCAGTGTTCTTATTAAATGTTTATGACGACTTAATAGATAAGCGCTGTGTCAGGTGTCGGCCATTTTGAGCCACAGCATCGACCTGTTTCAGAGAACTTTTGCAGCAGTCTACGCAGACTGGGGCAAAAGGCTGAAACAAATTTTAAATGCAAATGAAATAACCAAACCAATAAATATGAAACAAAAACAACAAAACTCTACAAACGTCCAACGCACGTCTGCCCATGGAGGTCTACCCGTGGAGGGCGGAGCAATTTTGGCTGTTTTACAGCTGTGTGATGCAAGACCCATGGTGGCCACTAGGAGGGGCAGGTGACTCAGGAGCCTAGCATCCGTCATGCAGGTCGAGGTACGGCACAAGCAGCTTCAGGGTGCACAGCTCACTCAACTGCTCACTCAACTGCTTACTCAACTGCTTACTCTGGGCTTTCATTCAGTACCATGGCGTGATGAGGCACCCTGTCATGAGCTTATTATGGGATGTTTTACGGATGCTTGCATGCATGGTTAGGTCTGCCGGTTAATTCAGATAGTGCTAGATTCATTAGCTTGCTCTGGTGGCCAGTCCCTAGCAGATGTGCGATGTTTTCTTACTGATTAACCCTTCAATTGCTGCAATAAGTGGAGAGGGGAAAAATAAAATAAAGGTTGTTAAGAAGCTGTCCAATGGGGAGAAAATGTATATGTGGATTAATAACATGTGGATTAATAACAAATACATGTTTGTTGTAAAATGGATGCATTCCCTTTTAACAAATGACTTTCACTCATAAATGAAAATTAAGTATCTTAGTTTTCTATTATTGTAATAGTGAGTCATATAAATTAGAAAGTCTTACTGAACTCAAAGGTACAGCTTTTACTGTTTCAGTCCTGCAACAGCAGGAGAACCGTCATCACGGAACAAATCGAAGTGTGTAGATACACACGGAGAACACACAGCAGTTTCACTGTCTGTTTTTACATTTTGCACTGTTTAACACCTAGAATGTCTTCTGAAGCTTTCTGTACCCTTAAGAGTAAAACAGTGAATTTGCCATGTTTGTATTTACCACTTCAGTGTAAAAAGCCTCTTAACAGTGATCAACATGCATGGGCAAACTAAACTATTCATATTAATGTTCACACAAACTCTGGTAATCACCAATTTAGCTTTACATTATAAACCATTTACAACATGTGATTTTGTATAGTGACAAAACCAAAAGCAAGTTTTCACAATCTTGTGACAAAATAATGTAAATCATTCAAAAATAATACAACAGGGCACTTCTAATAATTCCTTGTCAATAACTTTGTTTTTCAAAGTGAACATGTGCTATATGGGAATAAACATATACTGTACATATATAATTCCCAAACTCCAACATAATGACTACTCCAATTAGTTGTGACTTACCGTATTTCTCCTAATTAACACGAGTGGTTGGGTTACAAGTTACGTACAGGGCGCGTCTATTTGATGCCAAAATGTGCAGATTACGAAGTTTTTAAAACCTTTAAAATGAAAAGTTCAAATTTTTTAAAACATGAAGTTGTTACTAAAAAGCCTAACATTATTCTACGTTCTTAGGAAAAAAATAAATAAATAAAATTCCCATTAACTACGAAGTATAAAAACGAATAAAATTCAGTCATTATCAGTTTCCATTAGACATATTAAAACGTTTTACTCGAGTACACTCAATTTGGGATTTAGAAGCAGATTTTGTCCAAATATTGTAGCATTTTTGTGTTTAATGATCTTTACTTGTAGAAAATGCGTATAATTCACTGCATGTACACATGCATTCTCTGCAAATGCACACCTGCTAGGCATTGACTATGTTTCTGTGTCACCGCTTTAATCGCATGAAAGGGCTGCAGTTTACCGTGCTTGTACTGTATTATCGGCTGGGGGTCGTCTATTAGAGCGGGCGCGTTAATTAGGAGAAATAGGGTATGAAAAGTCCATTTTGCACTTAAGATGTAAATTTTCTTCAAACTAGCCAAACACGCTCACTCGAACGTCTCTTTGGACAGGAATGTCTCACCAGAGCTAGAGAAAGGGCCGACAACTGCTGTGGTTCTACACCAAGGAAAATGTGTTGATGCAAATCCATCATTTTACATAAAAAACACAGTGTGTGTGTGTGTGTGTGTGTGTGTGTGTGTGTGTGTCGGGGGGTCAATGGGGATGATTTTGTGGAAAAGTGGTGAAATTGAACTTAAATGCTTTTATAAAATAGCATAAAACGTTGATCAAAATGTTAGCAAGATAAATGTACATGTAATGTGCCCTTTATTACTCTTTTCTAGGTGTTCACAGATTAAAGCCATTTTCTAAACTTTATGAAGGAAATGCCTGATGTTCTGAAAAGAACAAGAAAATGTTATGAAATATTCAGAAATTAAATGAAAGCCGCCTTAAAACAACAACCTGACAACAAACATTAAGTGCTTTTTACAATGGCAAAAATACATTTCACTCAATCACAATAAAATTAAAATTGTAATCAAATTGAAAATGTCAGTAAGATAACACACTTTCATAATATATTTTGGTAATATCAAAATTGGCTCGTGTGATTCCCTTGTCCAGGGAATGGTGGGGCTACATACCTTTAAAATGGGAAAAAGACAAAGCAGTGTTCATGGCACAAGAGAAAACATATTTGTTAATTGGAGAAAAGTGTTCAGGGGGTGTGCTTTGGGGCCGGGGTGCTCCCGTTCACAGTCCTGACCTGGAGAACTCTTCTGCCTGAAATCTTCATCTTGCATCTCTATCAGCACTTTAGCACAGCATTAAACAGAGAGACGGAAAGGAATCTGTCAGGCTTGAGGCATAAGAGAGTGAGAATATGTTACAAAAAGACACACACAATGGGCTCATTCACGTCAGGACGGTCAAACATGTTGAAATAACACATGGTGTAAGGCGGAGTCAGACACAAGAAGATGTTAGTGGTCACACCTTCCCACAACGCACCAGTTGTCATTTCCTGTGGCCTTTGGTACACGGCACAACTCCATAATAGACAAAAAATTACTTTAAGTGAAAAGCTGATTTCTTTACCACCTTCTGAGGGTTCTGAGAAATACAGCCAGCCCACTCCGAAGCATATTACTGTACAGTACCAAGCAGACACAAAGAAGTGAACACACAAGTGACACACTAACTCCATGCTGCAAACACACCAGAAACACGCACATGAAAAATATTTCCATTTAACAACAGACGACTTGCTGACCTCTGGTCTTTGCATGTGCCTCACTTAACTGGTTTTACATGATGATATATGCTAAACATACAATTATGCTTCTACTATAAATCAACATGGTATACCAGGAATTCACAAAATTGTATTCCTTTCACCCACTAAAGGGTTTGTTGGTCAGTTTTCACATTTATGAAAATACAACAATTAGAAACTGAATGATGGATGTGGACTTTCACAAAGTAACGACAGCAGACGTGAGTGTGGGCTCGTGCTGTGGATGCGCTCACCTTCCGAGTTCTGGCGTGACGCGGCGCCCTTGATGCAGAAGGCGTGCTGGGCGCGGCTGTGGTCCGTGAAGCTCCAGCTCTTGGGCACCTTGCTGGGGCTTTCCTCAATGCTGTTGTCAGCGCTGGGGGAGCGGCGCATGCCCTGCCCCTGCCCCTGGGGGGAGCCCTTTCCCTTGGATGCTGAGTTCCTGGGACTGGAGAAAACCCTCTCCTTCAGGCTCACCTTTTGACTGAAGAGGGGTCAGGAAGAAAATGGGGCTGTCACTAGCAAACAGATTCTTCCATGCAAACACTGAGGTAACTCCTGTTATGAGTACCTCAAAAGGTGACTTATGGATCTTTGGAAGAAAGGGTTTGGAAATGAATGGCTGCTGATTCATGTCTCAGGTGTGTGTCTCAGGTGTGTGGCCATGCATCTCTGTGGTTAGTGCACAAAAAACCCCAGTGGTGATCAGTCCCTTTTCATATTACCAAATGTAATATAAGAAATAAGGAAATAGGAAATAAGGAGCAGTGGTGGGAAATAAAGAGCACTGGGAGGAAATAAGAAGCACTGATGTAAAATAAGGGAGGATTTGTAGGGAATATGGAGCACTAATGTAAAATAAGGAGGACTGAAAAAGAATAAGGAGCACTTGGAGGAAATACGGAGTAGAAATGTGAAATAAATACCACTGGCAGGTAATAAGTAGCACTTGCTGGAAATAAGGAGCACTAAAATAAAAATAAGGAGAATTGGCAGGAAATAAGGAGCACTGGCAGGAACTAAGGAGCAGTAGTATATAAATAAACAGCACTGGGAGCATAAGAAGTACAAATGTAAAATAAGGAGAACTGTCAGGTAATAAGGAGCCCTGGGAGGAAATAAGGAATACTAATGTAAAATAAGCAGGACTGGCAGGGAATAATGAGCACTGGGAGGAAATAAGGAGCACTTGTGTAAAATAAGGAGGACTGACAGAGAATAAGGAGCAGTGATGGACAAAAGAAATATAACAGTGGAAATTCTATAGATATGTGCATACCTGTACTTCACATAAACTGTCAGCAAAGTACTGTAATTAAATTTCTGAAATTACCTTTTTTAGTTTAGTTCATTTAAATGCTAATTAATGTGGCCAAGTATGACTCTTACATTGTATTTCCATGGGACTGGAAGTGGGATTGGCAAATACCAAACTACAAATAATGCTGATGACTACACAAAATGGCCTCGCAAACAAGTCCTTCAATTGCAAGGGGTCTTCAAATCCTTTTAACTAAATCGGCTTCACATCCCATGTCACTTCACAGCCAGAAGATGTACATAAACAGAGCCTTTCCCAGATGGAAGGAGAGGGTGACGTTGGTTTAGCCAACCTGGGTGAGGGCTCTGTCTGGGCATCCTTCCTTCAGGGCCAGAGAAAAACGACAGAAACACACACTGTTACACGCACAGCCCTCTCTCTCTCTCATACACACACTCTTATCACGCTGGTACCACAGTTTACTCACGGTTTGAGTTCACATTATGCCCTTCAGTATGCAAGGCGGCTAAAGATGTAGTTCCTTCAGTTGATAAGCTACAGTGTATCTCATACGCCATGTTTTAATGACAGCATCATTCCCTATTTCAGTGTTAAATGGGCCTTAACTGACCTGAATGATAGTCCTGACTTGCTTTTCAGGTTTCGAAGAAGGTCCAGCTGATTCAGGGGAGGAATTAGTCTGTAACAGAGAAGGTGAACATCTTTTCAAAAACATTTCCTTGTCCCAGTGTCTTCCTCTGAGAGTCAGTGTGCCACTAATATGGGTTTGACCCCATGGTGCTAAAACCTGTGAAACTCATCATGCAGTGCCAGGTCGTGTCCAGATTTCAGTAGATAATGCCATGTTCTTCTTACACCTAGCAGTGTAATGGGGCCAGCTCTGTCATGAACCAAACCTACACTAAGTAAGCAGAAAAGATACTTGTGCTCTGACGAGTCCCCTGGTCGGGCGAACTAATGGAACTCCAGCTGGGCATTTCGCCTCCTTACTTATGGAGGAACAGACACGTGCAGTGCACTCTTGCATGTACAAAACAATTCTATTTCCAGCTTTTTCACTGTCAATTAAAAATGTTGAGTATAAAAATAAAAAAAAAAACAGAGTACCAAACAAACCTCTCAAAACCTCTCAAATAATGTATTCAACAACCTTTAGCAAGTTCACAAAACTGAGGTTAAGAAAATCTGGTATTCAGTTCCATTATAGCATTCAATTCAATTTTCTGATTTTACTGTTTTTCATAATGACAACCTTCTTGGTCTGATAGCCACAGACTGAGACAGAACAACACATGTACATACACCTGCTGTGACTCCTCTCTTAGCAACAGACTCCAACAAGAACACAACCAAAGCAGGATCATGACACCATCCTGCTGCGACTCCCCTCCTGCTGACAGACTCCACAGAAAAGACACATACAGACAGCAGTTGTACTGCAGTCTAATTTTCATAAAGAATCATTGATTCCTGCCGTCAAGAGGAGAAACAGGAATCTTTGTGATCTCAGAAATGCTTATCCCAGGGAATCAGTCTCTCTCTGGAACACAAAATCCGCAGACACAGATAGTATGAGACAGAGGGATGGATGCTGTTCTTACCTGTACATTGGCACAGATACAGTTCGCTCATAGTAATCCCAGGTAGAATGCAAATCAGTACGCGTCAAGTTAGTGGCGTAGAACCTCCATGCAGCCTAGATCAGACACACACACGTTTCACTGTGGAAACAACCCTGAGCAGGTTGTGCACAATCTTTACCCCAGAATAGCAGTACATTCTACATGGGAAAAACACAATTCTTTTTAGTTCCTCAAAAACAAGAAAATACTGCAAACACAACATAAGGCAGAAAAAACGACAGCAAATGCTGATTAAACTTGGCCATAATTCTGTACTGGTCCTATTGTTTATAAAAAATTTAATGTATTTATTAGATGTCATTATCTGTGTCTACAGGATCTTATTCCAGTGGGCATCCTATGCAATGTGGACATTTTAAAATGAATGTTACACCCTGAGAAATTACAATACTTGTGTTATAAACAGACCTTCTGCTATTTGCATCTGCAATCTGGACCATTTAGTTTACAGGTAAGTGTTCCTGTAATGATAAACACAAAGACCGTCTAGCTGCATCAGTGATAACCTTCCTGTCCTTTCTGGTGCCCTGTGGTAAAGCTTTACAGCGTTACCTAGTTACGGCCGTACATACATTCATCCAATAAACATTTCATGTAAGGCAGACTGACATTATGTTTATTTAATTACTAATTCTGCTCAGAGGTTCATTTACCTGTATATCACCCTATACAGAGTGCCCTCAATACCTTATAACACCTGCTGTGGGGTTCTGTCTGTGCCTCACCTGTATAACACCTGCTGTGGGGTTCTGTCGTGCCTCACCTGTATAACACCTGCTGTGGGGTTCTGTCTGTGCCTCACCTGTATAACACCTGCTGTGGGGTTCTGTCTGTGCCTCACCTGT
>JABJVR010000211.1:2433-21657 GCA_025773905.1 Chitala chitala | reverse complement strand
ACACACACACACACACACACACACACACACACACACACACACACCTGAAGCAGTTCAGGACCAGCACTTCATTTTCAGATTAATAACAGCTTTGAGATCCAACAGCATTTTCTACAAAAAAAAGTTCTATTGATGTTTTGAATCATTTTCACTAATACAGGACTTTATCAGAACATCCACTTGTACTTCAGGGCTATTCATGTCTGCCTGAATAATTTAAAAGGCGGCTTTGAGGAAAACGGATTGCTTAGCTTTACTCGAAAGTCCTCGGAGAAGACAGTGTGGCTTTCATCATGGTGAAACCTTTGACTGCTCAGACGAATCAACGAGGTGTTAAGTAGTAATTCAATTTTACAATTAATATTGTTCGAAGTGTACAAAAAGCTTTAAGAGCCTCTGGACATGACAAAATTATAAGAGGATTGTGTGACAAATGTGACACAAGTATGTTGTGTTGTGTCAGCTTTTACACCTGAGCTTTCATCATAGATACACGTGTATGTACTGATGGGTGACAAAGGAAAAACCTGAATAACTGAGTGGGGAAACGTAACAAATGCAGATGCTTCCACACAGGTGCGCTGCATGGTACACCTGAGCAGTGAACTTCCCATCATGCTCTGGGGCAGGGATAAAAATGATGAGTAGACCCAGCTGATTCTGAGTTTGGATGAAGATGGCAAGAGGAAAAGCTCTAAGTGACCCTGACAGAGGTTCATTATTGGGGCATGAATGGCAGGAGGTTCAAGCACAAAGACTGCTCAGCTGGCTGGTGTTTCAACAGGAACAGTGACTAAATAGGCGTCTACATCTATGGGAAAGACATCAGTAAACAGGGCCACCTTGCTAAAGCACGTTACGATAGTTTTCCTTTAATCTGTCACATTTATTTATGAAATGCTAAGAGGATGTTGCTGGACATGCAAGCATGGAGCAAAGAAACACGGTGCTGAAACTGGCTCAGGTGCCGTGCGTGACATCACATACATCAGCACCTTACTCAGGTGAGCCCCTCTCTACCTTTTCAGAGGGCAATGAAATATTAATTCAGCAAAGTAGGCTAATTCAGGCCAACGTGATATTTCAGGTGTGTTACCATGACACAGACTGTCACCGAGAGCGACCGACGGGAGGTGGGGGTGAGTGAGGGAGCAGTCATTTTCGGGCTATTTTGTTATGCATCAAATATTCATGGGGCGAATTAGATTCTATTCCTGGCCTGTAGCGGGAGGCTGGGTGGTGCGGTCTGGAGTCCGCGCCGGCGCTCGGTGTAACCCTCGCAGCAAACAAACAAGCACAAGGGCGGATAAATTACCCTCCCCCCTCCCCCCCCATCAACTGCTCACATCAATTGCCTGAGCAAAATAATTAGCTGTGTACAAGGCAAAGAAGGGGGCTATTCAGGGAGGGATGGGCAATCTTGATCTGTGTGGGGGAGAGGTGGAAAATGGGGGGGGGTGAACTTTCAGTGATGGAGCACAATTTAGATAGAGTGACCCCATGTGTTCAGTCCCAAACAGCACTTCTCCAGCTTCCTTGCAAAGCTGATGAATATGTAGATTTCATTTAGTAATATCCGCGGCGCTAAGCCCGCGCTCTCGCCACCTCGACACCGGCTCCCTGTGAGGCCGCCCCTTCACATATTCACCGAGAGTCTATATGGAAAACAGGAAGCGTCAAGTCAATTTCCTAAAGTTTGCACACAGAAAGCCCCTGCTGGACAGAGGAGACTGCGCTGATCCACTGTCTGATACAGTGCCTGCCTCCCTGACACCATAATGACAGCTGGTGTCACTTAGACTCCGGCGCTGTATAAATGGAGCCCGCAAGACCACTGCTAGTTTTTTTAAACCCGGCTGTGTGTGAGTCTGTGTGTGTGCGCAGCTTTGGAGAGGACAGCCCGGTAATAAAACAGTCGCTATTCAAAAGGACTCAGTCATTGTAACTATTAAAAATCTTAAACATGATGTTACTGAAACAGCCATAAAAGAAGAAGAGTGTGTTTTCTAAAGGTCAATGCCAGCCCTTTTAATACACTCCATTACGCCTGCAGGAGGACACAGACTGAAAGGGCTACAATTAACTGCTGTTGACAGTGCAGGTGGTCATGTGACACTTCCGATAATCAAAACTCTTCTAAATATACAGCAATGTTGTACCCAAGCGCTTTCTGTGTTGTTCCACATTAAAGCCTTAAAGCCCTGAGTTTATATTCATAACAAAACGCTGACAAGCGCCCATGTGGACAGTACCCAAAACGTTGCTGAGCACTCTCCACAAGTGTCTTCTTGGCACAGACGCTGAAGTGGATCATGGTGACAGCTCCAAAGCTCTCCTTTAAATGTGAATCAGGCAACACAGCGCAGTTTTCTGTGAGTTTGCCTTTACGCTCAGTGCGAGAGCGTTTTGTAGAGGCGAGCACGTAATGTGTGACAGACAGGTGGCAGCACAACAGGAAAGACGCGGCGTGACAAGTGACAACACGTCGACAAACGCTGCCACGAGGTGCCCGGGTCCCGCCCCTCACCCCGCCACTCCCGTCAGACAGCCCCGCTCACAATTTCACATGGCGTAACCTCCGACACGCACACGTCTGCTCCCTGTCAACCTTTCAACCCAACAGCTCGAGCCACGGGAACGCTTCTTATATTCACGCACAAATTAAAGTCACTGTAACGAGAAGCCAAACCGCCAACGCTTAACTACGCCTAAATGTCTTTAATTCGTCAAATCTTGGCAGCTTCTTACTCTGCTTCCCTATAGGAGAGCAGCCGATCGATACAAGCATTAGGCAATATCCTTGCTGTATTGACTCGGACCGTTGACTAACAAGAAAGCGCGATCCGGTCACCTGGGCACCACCGAGCGGGCTTGTCAACAAACGATGCGATCAATGGGGCTTCTGATGGTGCCGCGGCTGCTGTAGGTCCTTCTCTCTCTCTCCCAGAGTACACAAACACACAGCTACCTGCTAAGTGGCACTAACAACATGCTAGTAAGCTGCTAACAGGACACTGTCTCCTCTGCACTCTACTGCTCACCCACACCCATAGCTACCTACCATGTGAGCTTTGGAGGAGCGGGGGTGTTTGCCCAGTATTTTGCAGCCCAGCCAGGTGAGATCAGCTCCTGAAACGCTACCCTATAGAATCATCCAGGTACTTAAGAAATAATAAAAACTGGCCTCATAAAAGAAACCATACTCTGACAAACTAGTCCCAGGGATGGACTGATTTTGCACTCAAACACCCCATCCCCCTTCCTCTGGTAGCCCAGGGAAATATAAAGAAAGACCAGTTCTGTGGACCGGAACCTCCATGTCTGTTTCTGAGCAAAAGAACCTACGATGTTGGGATTTACAAAGATCCTGCTGTTTAACAGCCTCCACCTGCCCTCTGAAAACTGAAAACAGCACAAGACCTTTCATGTTCACATTTAAGGAGGAACTTATGTAATCATGCCAAACAACTTATATTTTACTGGAAACGGACAAAACTCCACAGAAAGGGGTTTTCCTTCCCTGTAAGAGCAGAGCCCATGATTTCATTAACTGCAAACCTTGAGTTCCTAAAAGTATATTTTTGAGTATATAAAACAAAACCAAGTCAGCTAATTCAAAATCACACATCTTTCACATTAATTGTGGCCTCTTACCACTATAATCTCTTAAAAATAGTAACAAAACAAAGGAGTGTTCAGTTATGAATGACGTCTAAGAACATAAAAAAGTCTTGTGAGAAAATTTAAACATAAACGTCTGGTGTATTAAAGTGAAAAACCACGCTATTTGCCAGATGTCCAGATGCAAACGCAATTAGTCTGAAAGAGGCAGAGGAAGAGATCTGGTTTCTGTACACAGACAGTTCAGTTGCGGGGGGGGGGGGGGGGGATAAAGGATTCAGAGACAAAAAAGAAGCCTGGAAGGGAGGGGGGGTAGCTCTTCCATCTGGGGTCCCAGTACAGAGAGGCCACTTTCCTCCAAAGAAGGTTGTTATGACAACCACTGACAAGGGTGCAAGCAAAGTGACCTGCTCAACAACACTGTAACAGAAGTGGCACCCTGTATGTTTACACAGAAAGAACCAAACAACAACAAACTCGCACCAAACACCAACAGAAACACGGCCGAGGTTTTGTTTAAATGTTTTTTTAAATGTAACGGGTGTGAAGAGCAGAAGCACGACTTTGGATTACTACAGTTCACCTTGCCCACTCCAATCACAGCGGAAATCTACAGATCTGCTTTCATACCCAGTAATGTCAGCAGAGTCACATAGAGTCAGGATCAACACACAGTTACCAGGCATGAAGACACAAAGACCAACCTCCCATTTCTGTTCTTATTTGACTCGTTGAAATTATAGCTGAGATGCAGACACAACACACTGGCTAGAGCAGCTCCAAACACAGCATCACCTGGTTGACGGCTTGTAACAGGTGGCCTCAAATTACCCGCCGGCACTTTCACCGATCTCGTAACCACGCCTCGTGCTGTGACGCTCCGCCGAGCCGGGCTGCGAGCAACATAGTCGCCACGTTTGGCTGCTTCCTCTGGACGGCTGCCAGGAAGCAGAGGGCCCCGGAGGAAATTACAGGCGCAGGTTTCCAGGAGAACCTACTGTGTTGTCAGGCTCTCAGAGGGAACGCTAACCAGAGTCACGCACGGGCGACAGACACGCCTCTGCTCCGCTCCTCTTCCTGTCCTTCCAACGGCCTCGGAAATAAATGAGGGGAAGGGGAGGGGAGGGCGCTGGTTTATCTGCACCTTCAGAGCCCCTCCTGGATTAGTCACAGCCAGCTCCAGGCTACCTAACAGGACCTAACGGGGATTACAAAAGCCAGCTGTGGCAGTTGGAGGGGAGATGGTCTACAGGCTACACAGAAGGGGGCTCCCTTCTGTTTAGGAGTTAATTCCCTTGCCAGGAAAATGGCCCTGTTGTGGCAACTGTAAGAGATCTAACAGATACTGCATTACCTGTTAAAAACCACCTGTGACACGGTGCTGAGATCTGGTGTGGACCATTCTGCCATCACAAGTTCGTGCCCAATGTAAGAACCGTCAAACAGAACCTGAACCCTTTATATGTTGTCTGTCATACCACCAAGCGGTTCTGATCTCAACTCTAACGAGATAAGGACACCAGAACGATGGTGAGTGACACTGAGCAGCCAGTGTCTCAGCGAGAAAAGCAAAAAAAAAAAAAAACTATTAGTAGGTATATTTGCAAGTGCTGCAGAAAACTGGGTGACAAGAGCAGACAAAGGACGGATCAGTCCTCCACGCTGTGCTTACGCCCGCACCGGCCACGTCGATGTGTGGGCGCGACACCAAGGCGGCGTTTCTCCGCTGCGAACCAAGCCAACCGAAGCTCGAACATTTAATTGATCATCAAATTATATTCGTTCCGTCAACAAAGACAGACGGGTGCGGTTTAAAATACACTCTGGTGATTATGTGTCTATCACAGTGTGCAACAACTCAGAAGGAGTCCCATCTGTGCGAGTGTGGATCGTGTGTGACCGTGTGTGTGTGTGTGTGTGTGTGTGTGTGTGTGTGTGTGTGTGTGTGTGTGTGTGTGTGTGTATGTATATCTGCACATTACGTGACACTGTGTGTGTGTGTGCAGGACTTGGCACACTTTCGTGTGTGCAGTTTGGCAGTACCTGCTAGGTGTGCAGTAGGTGCTCGGTGTACAGTACCTGCTCAGTGTGCAGTACTTGCTAGGAGTACAGTACCTGGTAGGTGTCCCAGAGGCGGATGGTGCATCGCAGTGGAAGCTCTCTCATCAGCAGGTTGTTCATCCAGCGAAAGGCGAACTGCAGGTACTCGACCTCATACTGCTGCATATGGCGATGCACTGATTCTGGGGAAACAGATCACCAGTAAGGTCATGCACACGGCACAGAGAGCTACGGTCAGGGCTGTGGTGGGTCATACGCCGGTGATTTACCAAGACAGGTTCCAGTTGTGTCCACAATATGCTCCTCAGGGTTATCGCAAAAACTACAATACAGCTTCATACTTAATAATGAAGTTTATTAAAAGTATACAACAAACTGGCTAGTGTCTATCATGCAATCAGTGCTTATATGGAGGCTAAAACTCAACAAAATCAGACTGGATGTGTAACAAACTCATTTCAGCATAACATCCATGTGCATCACTTCTTTGTCAATATCTATGTCTGTGGATCTTAACTTAGTGAACAGATCTTGAACTAAAACTTAAATGATGCTGTTAGGAAGCATCCCATATAGGAAGGAGGAAGGAGACTGTTAGGAATCATCACACAGGAGACTTATGAACCTTCACACACAGGAGACTGTTAGGAATCATCACACAGAAGACTTATGAACCTTCACACACAGGAGGCTGTTAGGAATCTTAAGTTCTTCATTGTAAGGATAAACTCCAAATAATGATAGGTAAAATTAATCAATTTGGATAAAAAAAAAACAAATCAGCAGCCTAACTGCATTATGTCCACTAAAAATAGTTAAGTGCAAATACAGCAACATCCTGTCTCTTTTCAAAGAGAGATTTTTTTTTTTCTGTAAACAAGGTGTACAAGAGCGAGTGCGCGCGCGCGTGTGTGTGTGTGTGTGTGTGTGTGTGTGTGTGTGTGTGTGTGTGTGTGTGTGTGTGTGTGCGCACAACAACAGATTCAAACATCAAGGGGACTGTCAGACAGCAGCCTCAGACAATAAGCCAAGCTTCTGGAACATTCCCTGCTAATTTTAATTAGGAACAATCTACAGTTTCTGGTCACAGTGGGTACCATCTGATGAAGCTGAATACAAAAGTTAAAGTGGTCCCCAAAGTGTTCTTATTCATTAGTAAAGAGCACGAGAAGGTTCACACACCGCGACAGGAACCCGCAACTCCTGCGCAGCTGCCTTCCACGCTTCCATGGTCAAGCACAGGCCAGAGTTTTTCGCCAACAACCAGCTAAACTATATGCGAAAGAGCCAAGGGAGAAGGTACCAAGAGACCGGCTTTGGGTGAGCAACTGGGAAGGTGGAGTCTACCCCCAGAGGGTAGCATAGCAGCCAGACAGAAGTCCGATTCCTCTTCTCCTCATAACCCTATAATTATGCCACTTTCCTGCTCTGACCTTAAAGCCCTCGCTTCCAGACATCCTGGCTAGCTGGCAAGTTCTACAATTTCCCCAGGTTAACATTTTGCAGGGACACCAAGCCTTGCAGACAGGTCTCGCTTACCTGTGCAATTCTCTGACCCTGCCTCCATCGATGTGAACAATGACATTTCACCGGCGACTTCACTGAGCAGCCCGTATAAAACAGAGTGCCATGTGACGCTCCTCTGCATCGCCAAAGAGTTTATAAAAACAACGGCACAAACGTGACACTTCATCAGCCACTGCAGGACAGGACACATGACCTCTCCAAGGACATCAGGACGTGTGCACAGTTATACAAGTTATACAGCCTCCAGTACAATTATCACTGTAGAAGACACGTCAAAAACCTATACAGCAGGTATGATGCCTCGTAATCACTGAATTTTAAATATAAGGCCTAAGACTCATTTTGGCTGACAGGAGACTTTCAGAGGTTAAATGTTCACTTAGTCAAGCACGCTAATGTATTTTGCCAGAAAACAGCAAGGTCTAGGTCTGTGTGACACACACACACACACACACACACGCAGTTAGAAAGTGATGATCACAACAGGGATGTCCTGAATACACTACAATTCCACAGGGAGCCAGTATACAGGGTAACCCTTTACGTCCTTACAATAAGTTTGCTATTTTTCAATACAATAGGACTACTGGGTATTGAGAGAGAGAGAGAGAGAGAGAGAGAGAGAGAGAGAGAGAGAGAGAGCTCTGTCTGCTCAGAGTGTTCACCATGTCTGTACTGTCTAACTCTGAAAATATTAAGTATACTGTCAATTAGTGGAGTTAAGTGCCGTTTGAATGTGCACGTAATGATTACAGAGATAAGCCCATAGCACTACAGTCTACACGCCTCAAACAAAGTGTCTTTGAGAGTGGCATTGTTACATTTATTAGCATGTCCGCACCTTGGGACAAAGTGCCACAAAATAAACAGGGCAGAGAGAATGTGTTGCTCTTTAATTACAGCCATTACAAAGGCTTTTACAAGGGAAAAACTCAAGTGTTAATTAGGGCTGCAGTGATACTGACTCGGTGTCCTTCTGAGGACACCAGTAAGGTTTAACGACTATTCATCAAACCAACTTACTAACAGCAATGCATGGAAATTACCAATACACTCAAAACCAGAAAAACATAAAAATGTACTATAAAGTAAAAATAAGAATGTTAATGCTCACAGAAACCCAGAGAATAACCCTTCCTCCTGAGTACAGGTGTCAAAGCGTACATAGGTATCCTCCGATTTTTTCTTTTTTCATTATGTTCATTATTTCATTTCCGTTTTTCTTTTTTCATTATGTTCATGAGTTCGGATACAATATTTTCAATTTAAGTCAGATTTCCTTGACATAATATTTTTCAACACGCACGCACCCCTTGACATCTGATTATTAAAATCTGTAACGGATCTTGGCTTTTGGAACTGATATTTCGATGCATGAGCCATAACAGAATCTCTCCAAAGTGCGAGTAAAACAACATGCGTGGCACTAGTGCACCATCAGCTGTTTCCGGTCGAATTACCGTCTCATGTTTGTTAAGTATGTTGTACAAACATAAGCAAAGGCAAGAAAAACAAAGTTCCAATCTCTAAAACTCACAATAAATTATTCATCTCTTCCACAAGCGAGCACAGTAAGTCTTCATTACAGCAAGTTCCCTTCTTTGTTCAATTTAAAGCACTGTCAGCAATTATTCTAACATAAATTTCATTAAATTAAATACTTGTCACTGTATAGGGTATTAGAAAGCACAACAGAACACACTGCTCTGCGTAACGTTTCACTGCTAACTGCATAGAAGCATTCGTTAATGACCTTATTAAATATTTGATCACTTGTGTTTGAAGTGTTTTGCATCGTGCAAAAATGATATGTTGATCGTTATATAGGGTTTTTACAAGGCTTCAGTGATATTTTGGACAACTGGTTTGAGGTTTACAGATGGAGCTGTGAAACACATCATTATGATTAATGTAATAAAGAGTTACGTTGGTTTGACTTACAATTTTTTCGACCTTACGATGACAATAATGACAAAATTTTGCGCGGCAGGCAAACATAGCAGCGTATGCGGTACAATAGGTCGGGACACTGCCGGGATGTACGCATCTCCCACCTTGTGAGACGCCTCACTCTCACCAGCAATGGACAGAGTTCAGCTGCCTTGATGTTAGAGCGCATATTTTTTTTTTTTTAGAGCACGTATTTTTTATCTCGATATTTTCAAGAACGCATCTCAACTGTAAGTCAGGGACTACCTGTATTAGAAACCAATTTCACAGTTGCGTTTACTTGGTTTTCAGGTCTACATTAACATCATAAACTGAAGAATTGCCATACAAGTCTTTCAGAAGGGCATGCCTCTTACGTGTGGTTTCTGACAACAGAACTCTGATGTGCTGTCTTGAGTCGACTGTATGATGTCAATGCTATGAGATCTTCTGTTACAGAGTCATACTGAAGCCAAACTGTCGTCTTTCAAAACTCATTTCCTCTCTCGATAATTTGCACACTGACATGTCAGAGTGCGTTCATGCTTGGCCGCATACAAATGCTACGTTTATTCCACTTACAAATTATACGTTTTCTAGACAAGAGTGGGCCAGTTGGTGTCAATACTCTGTCTGCAGAGGTGAGGCCAAGATGGAGATTATATCTTCATACTTTGACACATTGGTGTTTCACAGATAAGAGCAGGGGGATGGGGAGTGGGGGGGGGATCCTGAGGTTGTTTCATCCATCAGGTTAAAGAGCCATTCGGCCCACTGGCCGCAGCTTGCTGGCAAAAAACTCTGAAGTGTTACTGCAAAGCACAGATAGCATTTTCCTCTTTAGCGACTGCTCAGTCGTCAGAACCTTAATTTCCTGGACAGCGGATCCCTAAAGACAGTCCTGTCAGCTCCACGGAGCATGACCTCAGATTTCCCTCATTAGTCCTTTCCTTTAAAAACGATGTCAACTCATGAAAACAGCTCAGTGAACACAACATAATTAATCAGACATCAAAGGGTCAAATAAGCTGAAGGCCACTCTAAAGCACAACACAGTAAACATACCACTCCAAAGCATATCATTTTTTTTAACAAGCCCCCCCACACCTCGGAATGGTTTACCAAGAAAATGAAGGTGAGTGTGTGCCCCCTGCCCCCACGTGTATCTAGTGCCCTCCTCACAGCATTAATTTTAATAGCGAACACACTCGTTTTCATCCCGGCCTTTGCGTCGTCACTGAAAAGCTGTGAATTATGGCACTGGTTGAGGTGGAACAATGAATCTGCACTCGATCTGGAGCAGATAACGGAAACATCGATCATGACCCCGCCCACACGGGCCCGCCGTCTGACATTTTAATCACAAGCGTTCATGCAACCGGGCCAGGCTGGCTCGCCTACCCTCAAATGCCATGGCACGTCTCTACAGGAGATCCAAGCAGGCTTGGAAACACAGGATCACAGGAAGCTAAGGCAACAAAAAAGCCTAAACACAGGCTGGTTACAGGAACCCTGATACAAAACCAAGTCACACGCAATTACTAAGAGGGAAAAAAAAATGCTAAAGATGTTATGAGCACAGAAAAAGCACAGAGACCAACCTAACATAGCCTGAGTCTTTAGCTTTCATCAAGGTAACACCACCTCCACCTGATTTGTCTTGAAAGCCAAATCTCTGACAGCTACAAATGTCAGCAAAGTCGAAAGCCATCAATCCATCTTGGTCGATAATTACACCACATGCAATGAAAGCATTTGCTGCTAATGAGGTGGGCGGGGCCTCTCATTGTCAGCTCCTTCAGGGAAAAGCGACGCTGCGGTGCTTTTCAGCGGAGACAGCGTGTGAGCCAGGAGAGAGCGTGGGAGTCGGAGGTAGAAAGAGCAGACGGGCAGAACTAGAACACACTTAATATGCAGAGGGGGAAGCTGGGTGGGCGTCGGGTCAAGACCTTGTTAGTAACTCCCCGCTCTCACTTTATTAGTTGCCAACTTGGAGGAGCAGACAGGACCTGAAGTGTGTGCAAATACAATGGTTTGGTCTGCAGAACAGCGAGATCCAGCTGTTAAATCACGGACAATACAGCAGCACACTCCGCTCAGACTCGTAATTACATTACAGTCTTACTGAGTCTGGTTGTGTGGGGAAAACACTCATGATGAACTGGATGTTCGAAGGAAGAACTTCAGGGATCTCAGAAACATGATGATCCAGGAAAATCACAGGCGCAAGGCTGTCAGTTATACCGGTGACTTCAAGCTCTGTAAGGTATCTGCTCCACACAGGTGTTACAGAAGGAAACCACACTGATGACTATGGTATCTGTTCATACAATCTTACTGCGACCTATTTTTCGAGATACATGAGCCAATTACCTGCCCTCTTCCCCATGAGAAGTGACAGCGACTCATCTCTCCAGGTGAGAAGTGACAGGGACAAAGCTTACACAATGAGACCTCTGAGAGACCCATCTCACCTGGCGAGATCTCAGAGGGCCCTGTGGAACAGGTAAGAACCTGTCTGTAGTACAACTCAGCATCGGCTCCTACAGCTCCTTGTCTGATGAAACCTCTGTTTAGCAGCCTTTACGAAACGGCCGTAATGCTGTCGTCAAGGTCTGGGACGTGGGCCCAACAAACATGATGGGTTAATTTCATCTGACATAAAGCAGCTGTAGGGCACAGCCTCCAGCATCTTACAGGAGAACGAAACCACAAACGGCTTCCAGAACACACAAAACACAGTGTTTACATGCTTGTAAGACACTGGAACAACATCACCAATGGAGTTTAAAAAAAAAAAAAAATCACCAGTGGCAACAGCCCTTTGGATGTGGGAGCAAACAGAACCGCTGGAGTAGTAGGCTGGTGGTTCTGAATGCTCTCTGAAGGATCTGTGACCAGGGCACATTACATGAGCTTCTATCTGTCTGGAAACCCGCAGGGTCGAGAGAGCTGGAGGAACAAGTACGCACGTATGTTTATCTTTCTTTTGTGGGGGGGGGGGCATATGTAATTGATAATAATTGATTGTTACATATAACGGCCAGTTGAAAGAAAGACGTTTGTGAACAATACACGTCAGACTGCCTCTCTCAGACAGCCCCCCCACATGACAAGCTCTGTCCAGAACAATGCCTTGAGCAGCACCACGCTACACAGCTGTCTGGAGCGTATGCCTGCTTGACGTGACAACCAGCCAAAAAAAACTGGCGTGCTGCAGAGATGAAAACCTCCCCCTGCACCACGGCCATCCCTCGCACGCCTGATCACGTAGAACCTCATCCCTCCCTGACCAAGCTCAAAGCTAGACACACAGATGCACGTTTCACAGCTACCGGCTGCTGGGGAGCCCTTACCCGCCTCACGTTCTCCCAAACAGTCGCCAAACGCCCCATTAAGCCTACAGCAGTAATCACTCACTGGCCGTTATTACAAATGACAAACAATTTATTACTAACGTTATAGGTAAAGGCACGATGCAAAAGAATTTACCACGGCAGTGAAGAGGTACCCTCCGCACCATATAACATAGTGCATCAACAGCTCGTTCGTTAGATCATGAGAAATGCCGTCATACTCTAGAACCAGATAACATGAAAATCACCAAGCCAAAATGGTTTTTATCTGGATGTCAGACCATTAGGGGAGGTCTGCCTCACAGTGCTTCATGTACAGAACTGATCCATTATCAAATCTTACCAAAAGACACTTGTACACTCATTCTGCCTGCAATCATGTAAAAACTGCCAATGAAAATCTCCTGAAGATTAATTGGCCAAAGAAGTTCAGCACGCACACACACAAAATCACTCAATCCCTTGTGAACCAGCAAAAGGGCTCCTGTCTGACCCACATGCCTGCTTCATTGCAAAGGACAACCTCACCTCTCACCCTGACATTAATCCAACACAGCCCCTGGGATTACAGCCCACCCACTCAATGATAGTAATCTGGCATTTCGCCTAGGGATTACAGACCTCTCAGTTCAATATTAATCTAAAGTGCGATGGCAGACAGTGACACCACCTCACCTTTGTATTAATCTAGAGTGTCGCCACAGACTAAAAAGCCAGAGCAAGGTGACAATCGGGTCACCTAAACTGGCTGAACAAAATTCCCACAGCCTCCGAGTTCAGAAAGGCCGCGTTTCAAGGGAGCGCGGGACCTCCCCAGCTTCAACACTTTCAGATCTTTATGGTGACCCTGCTCACACATCATATTAGAAGCCCCGCGGTCGACAAATGGAAATTCAGTTAACCCAAGATGTCTCTTTGCAATCACAGCTCATATTTTTGTGACAAGTTCTCAACATCACTGAACGCACAAGGCAGCTGGATATGGTGATTATAATTCAGAAGGAAAACGCTGTTCACATCCCTCAGTTATCATATCATTATGTTGAAAGGAGACGAACAACAGTGCCAAGAGAAAAACAAAAACTTTCAGTGCATGCTAAATTACCGCCGTCTCAGGGGGACACTGCTTTTGTACCATTGAGAAAAGTTCTTTACTCCATTACCCTTCTGTAGAATACACAGCATAATAAACAGGTACAATATTAAACTATGCCAAAACTTCAAACAACTGTTTACACACAAACACAAATCTCTGTGGCCTGCATAGCTCTGACTCAGCCCCTCCACATGGGGGCGCCACTCTGTCACGCAGACATTCGGAGTTGGCAGAAGTCAGTCAAAGCAAAGCTCCATAAAGCATATATGGCCATGGTTGAGAGACTGCCACCAAGCGAAATGCATCAATGAGCACACAGCAAAGACGGGAACACAGGGATTACGCCTCGCCAGGAGCGCCATGGTTCCCGAGGAGCTAAGGTAAAAGCCTCACTGTCGACTGCTCGGCACACTACGCACAGAGGTCATGGGGGTCAACAACACCTTTATCATCAGAGCACACAGAGAAACCGAGGCGGAGGATGAGAGAGAGTTCTGTCAGACACTAGTACAGCAGCCAGCCTCGTAAACTTAGGAGGGATACCTGCTCAGTACAGGTGGTACAGAAAAGTACCTGTTCCAAAAAGAAACCACACTGATGACTGGTAAGGCACCAACCCATACTGATTTTACTACAACCTATTTGTCTTTAGATAGATGGTCCAATTATGATCCCACTTCCCTGTGAGATGTGACAGCAATCCATCTCTCCAGGTGAGAAGTGGCAGGGACAAAGCTCATGCACTGAAACCCCCAAGAGACCCATCTCACCTGGTGAGATCCCAGAGGGCCATGTGAAACAGGTAAGAACCTGTCTGTAACAGAATGTACAGTTCAGTATCTGTCCCTTTCTGGAGAAACTCCAGTTCAGTAGCCTTGGTACTTGTACTAGGCATATACACAGAGCTCATGGCATTATGCGTCCAGAATAATGTCACGAATAGAGTTATCAGGGAAGAAAAAAAAAAAAAAAAACACACACAAGACTGATTTATTATACATTTCTTTAAATTACACAGTCATTCTCACCAGTTAATACCTGATTGAATCTGACCCTGAACATTGTTAAAAGAATGCAATTTTAAAACTATAAAACACAGTACAGATATAGCCTCCACAGCAAGCCTACATATCTGAAGTGAAAAAACCAACATTCCGACTCACTTTGGAAAAAAAAACAAACTTCAATAATAGAAATATGGAGAGAAAAGATTCATTATGAACAGAGGGGGAGAGAATCCACAACTACCAACAACTTGTACGAACTGTACTTGTTAACCTTGCACTCTTAATTCTTAACTGAAAGTTTGTTTGTGTGTTTGTTTGAGTTTTTGTTTGTGTGTGTGCGTGTGTACACATTTCCCTTTTTTTGGATTTTAAGTCTGAAATGTGGCATAGTTTACATTTAGGTTCACAGGAAAAGGGACCAATGATGACGCATTTGAACAGACTACAACAAACTAGTATAACGAAAACTGCAAAACTATGGTGCAAATTGAACAAGGCTGTGGAAAATACAAGTGTCTGTAACAATTATTTTAAACAAATGTTAAGTTTTACATTTCCATTTCTTGACAGACTTACCCTGTGACTGATTCTCCCTATAATTTAATGGACATAATTTGTTTCGTGACTGGCTCTCACATGGCATCATGCAGATTCCCGTGGGATGGGCTGAGGTGTGGGGCTACACCCCATTACAAGCTTCTAGGCAGTCCAGTTTACCTTAACTCTGTGTGAATATGAGCATGCAAATGTGGTCACAGACAGACACCACCTCAGCTTAAACTGACAGTCCAAATGTTGTAATGAAAGTCCTTATGCAGAGTGAGACCTACCCAAGAGGTGGTCATGGTTTCACCGTATTACAGACCTCCCATAGAAACCTGGCTGCAACACCAGTGGTGAACAGAACTCCTGCATTCCACGTCATAACAAAACACCACATGTGCAGAGTTGTCTTTCATGACTTCTGAAATAAGTAGGATTACAGCTTCTAAGGAATCAAAACATGATCATCTCTGAAATAACAGAGGACTTTATCACTTCCCATTCTTAGGTCAAACGGTTGTGCTTCATAAATAGTTTGGAAAGGACTTACTTGGAGAGAAGGATAATACCTGAACAGCTTAAAAGTTTTTGTTTACCCAAAATGCAGGAAAGTGTCTGAAATAATGGCTTTGGATATGAACGAGAGAGCGGGGACACACAGCCAAGTGCAAATAACCTCGGCTCCCAGGGAACAGACTTCAGCGTTTCCCCTCGCAATTTACTGATTCAATATTTCGAGACATTCCCACCATAAAAAACACTCTGTGGTAGAAGAATCCTCTGGGAATCGCAGCAGCGCGTTTGTGGAAGGCCGGCAGGTCTAAATCATCGTGTATGCCCATGGCCAGATTGTCGAGGGACCATGGTAACAATGTGCACACCCCCATCCCCCATCCCCCACACACACACACACACACACACACACACACACACACACACGCACACACACGCACACGCACACTTTTATTATGACTGCAACAAGCAGACAGGCCTTAAACACAAAATGGGCACTCTGATGGGAAAACCAGTGGAATTATTATAACAATAATTCATGCAGTAAGAGTGTTTATCTGACAGCGGAACTCCTGTGAAACTGTCATTATAAGTTAGCTATTTTTCTGCATCTTTTTTTCACGAGACACTTAAAAGTTCCATTTTGAATGCTAAAACGTAACAATTTACACTGTCAGTGAGCAACAACTGCCATACACATGCCATTTTTTTTCTAATCTGATCATAGAGGAACAAAGCACTGACAAGAATTTCAAATTTGTAAAAACGCCAAAAAGGCACGTTGGCACAAAAAAGGAAAGTTTACCAAGGTGAACAAGCGCTGTTTTTGCACTTCTCAGTCTAAGCACTGAAGCGTCCACTCGCGTTCAGTGAATTGCTAAGTCTCTGTGAGCAGAGCTGAGCACAGTGGGCGGGGTCCCTAGCAAGCCAGAATACAGGATGTCCGCAGCAGACATCCACACGGATTACTGTTGAGATGGAAACGTGACCTAGCGGAGGAGCTCTGGAGCACAGCGGCCTTCCCTGGTTCCTGACTTTAATACAGGCTGAAGGCCGGCTGGAGCTCTGAGAGCAGGGGCAGGCTGGCAGGATCCTGCTGGCTTTCCATTACGCAGATTCAATAAAAGGCCAACAGATACAAGCTCACTGACAGCTTCACCTGTGAGCTCACGATCACGCTCTTGGGGGTGTTTTGGTGACCACACCCCCCCCCAAGGGACGACAACACTCACCATCAATTCGGCTCACAAGTTCCTCCAGGGCCTTCACTTTGCGCTGGATCCCAGGCTGGGCAAAGGTGTAGTTGTCCTTCGGAGACAAAAAAAAAAAATACAATGGGGGGGTTAGTGGAGTGCAGCAGTACAGCATGAGCCTGTACTGAACCAGTGGAGTTTTACAAGTCTGAACACGAGCTTTCTTCAAATGAACCAGTTGAGTGACAGTGCAGACTGACCTGCACTTCATGAAGAACACAGCTTTTTATTTGGCTCTACTTGTGTTGTTTCACTCAGCGTTTTCACGTTACATATCAAAGCACATCTCACACCATTCTCTGAAATGTCACCCATACTTCATCATAATCTCAGCTGACAGCTTTAAATGGAAGCCAACAGTCAATACATGTTTCACAAATCCAGGCAAGGTGAACCACGATGGCAATACCGCTGCATTACAAATGAAACGCTGAAAAACGCAGGCTCGACAAACAGTCTCAACGTTACTAACGATTTTTCCTAAATGGATGTTAAAACATGCCAGGCGTGTGCCCACTCTCTCCTATGAAACAGCTCTGCGCTCCCCTGGTCCCTGGCCAAGAAAAGTGAATAAATTAATTAAGTTGTGATATTTATCTTGAGGCACTGGCCCAGGAGGCTGTTTAATAACGCCATTCATTTCTCAGCATAATGTCCTTTGCGGTCTGGCCCAGCCACGGTTTTGTAATACGAGGCCGGCGAGCTGTAAGCCAGACCGCCGTCTGTCGTCGCTTGCCGAGGCACCGGAGACCGCAGGACCCGGGGCGTCCCACTCGCCGGCGGGACTGGCCGCCACAGACCGCACGTCAAATGCGGTGACAGAACAGGAGAACAGCGGGAAAGAGAGCGAAGGTTAACAATGATGGATCGCTGCTTTATGCTTCCACACGCAAAGCAGCTGTTGCTGATATCGATCGACAGTATTGCTCAAATTTCAGGGACACTGGGACGGTGGTGGTGCAGGCAAAATACACTCCAGAGCAAAGGTCATCATCTTCATTATCGCAAGCAGACTTGGCATGTTTACTGAACTTATATTCACTGTACAGAAGCATGAGCCAAACCTAGCATGTCAACTAACACTTCTTTATGGAGATGCGTGTGTAAAATACACTCTCTCCTCCAAACACACACACACACACACACACACACACACACACACACACACACACACAATGCACGCATCTCCACACCTGTACATAGCGGGTGGTGTAAAAGCACATTAACTATAACTACAAAATAAGTGACAAACACAGTCTTAGACATGAGACATTGGCAGGGATTACACAGAATTAACAAACCTCTGCTCCATGAAGAATAGGTTGGTTAAAAGAAAAAAAAAAAGCTTTTATATTAACTTCATTTCTCAAATGAAAATAACTCATTTCATATACAGGAATTCTAATTAACACAGCACTCCTGGAGTCTAACAGTGATTTGCTATTAAAAAGAATAGTTTTATTTATTAATTTTTTAGAAACTCACAGCATGTTGTCATTAATGATTTGATTCATTTTCAGCTATTTTAGTGTCTTCGGTTTTTTTTGGAGACTTCAAACTCTCAATTCAGTCAAATTTATGAAGGCAAGATCAATGAGAAACACACGAGAAGTTTGTGTAGGAGACTAATGTATCCTTGCATGAGAATGGGCACAGTGAAGTCCTTACTGTGCATTAGAAAGGGGACGAGATATGGCAAGGTTCGGCTGCGTCACATTCAGGGCCTCGAACGAGACCAATTCAGGTTGCACGTTGATGCAATGTGTGAAGGCACTGAGGGTGAGGAGGAAAGCAAGTGACTACCACCCATCGCACGCACACGCACACGCCTCACGGATGCTGACATCACATCTTAATGGAAACCCCTGTTAGGGGGAAAAGCCAGTTACACAGGCTGTCCAAAGTGAGCATTAAGCTTGACCAGGGGCGGCTGTAATTACATCTGCATTATTAAAGCTCCTGCAGAGGGCAAAAGCTTTGTCACTTTTAATGATGCAGTCCGGTCTCCTAGGCGACAGGGGGATCCTACGTACCCCACAGCACCCCACATTGACACACCTGTCGTTTATATGAAACGGCTTTCCCTTGTTTTTGTTTTTTTTTTTTTACCGTTGCTCACCTCCAATCGCTTTGCTGGGAAACACACAGTGTACCTGTGCATGTTTGCCAGCGTGTAAGCTGTACGGGATGTGGTGGGCTCTGACACACCGTCCTAGCTGTTTGCCAGCGTGTAAGCTGTATGGGATGTGGTGGGCTCTGACACACCGTCCTAGCTGTTTGCCAGCGTGTAAGCTGTATGGGATGTGGTGGGCTCTGAC
>JABJVR010000210.1:0-21658 GCA_025773905.1 Chitala chitala | reverse complement strand
GAATTTACAATGTATTTGTGTGAACTGTGAAATTAAGTCATGGATAGTTGCAACTAACTATTGTTGGGTGATTGTGTGTAGTGTTTACTGCATTCATCACTGACTAATACAGAGTTGCAGTGCAAGCAGATCAGCTAAAAGTAGTTATATCTATATGTAATAATTAATCAATTACATTTTTTATTCGATTAATCGAACAAGAAAATTTTAATCAGTACCAGCCCTACTTTACACCTCACACAGTCCACAGCAGCATACATGTGGTTTTTCTGTTGCCTTCTCTCATTTTCAGGAACTTGGTAAACATGGACTGCATGGCATCTAACAAAGTTTCAGTCTTGCTACACAGATTAGAATTTCTACTTCTTTCTTTACAAAAAGGAAAAAAAATGCACTAAGTATAAACTACCTCTGAAACAAATATCAGCAGTTGCTGGCTGACATGTTGTAGCATCTTAAATTCAACATTTATAAAGTGTATTTTATTTATTTTTCCTCTTTAAAAGAAACATAAAAGGAAGGGTGTCAAAAAAGCACATGGAAGAGGTCGGATTTAATTGCGACTTGTGGCAATAAGAGAAAGAAGGGACTCAATGGGGAGCAAAGGTAAAAAAGCCCAGGTATCTCGGAAGTAAAATGGGCCATGTGCATTTACCAAAAGGCCAAGAATGGACAGAGAGATACCATGTCCTTCACAAGGCCCTGTTTATCCCTCATTTCATTTTGTCTCTACAAACGACCTAGCCACAGTTTTACATGAACAGCCAATGGGGAAAAACAGACCAGTCACCGTGGTAACAGCTGCATTTCACATACTGTACACAAATATTTCGGTTAAGTATAGCATTCAGAGGAACAAGAGGACTTGGATTACAACACTACCCCCATGCCACATACGTGGAACAGTGGAGAGAGAGTACCTGGCGAAAGTTTTCAGCTGCCTTTCTCGTTCCCTCTCTTCTGAGAATTCAAACCCACCAACGACCCCCTTAGCATTTGTGGTTGGAAACAACGTTTGAACAAAACTGCCAGCCGCCTTGCAAAAGCTCTCTCCACCATGTTGGATGACTCCATATGGGTTTTTCCAACCTTTGGTCTGTGCCCTTGTGGAAATTCACATCCCAGCACTCCTTTAATTTATGTTCATGTTGGTAAAAGGCTACTTTCTGAATGCCGGCTTTCATTCACACACAATTACACTGCAGTAATTGCTCAGAGACTATACTACTTAACTGTAAACATAACTTTTTAAAAAGGCTACAGCGGAAAACTATATTACGCGTGGGCTTTGGTGGTGACGTGTACTGTGTTAAACAGTATTCTGTGTAATAAAGGAGACAGGTCAGACACACAGAGGGTCTTCTGTGGACTGTCAGAGAGCTCCGAAGGAGTTATGGGAATTTACGTACACACAGCCTCCTCTCACACTGGGAGATGTGGCTCCAGGAGTGGGTTTACAGGGGTGGCATAGGGTGGCATTTGCCACCCTAATAAAATTATCTGCCACCCTGTTGCCACCTGAATATAATTCAAATCAAAGACTATTTAATTAAAGGTACATTTCATGATGATTCTTCTGACAAAGCATGTTCTGAGCTCAGCCTACCATACTGGCTAACCCTCACTAGAACCGTGGTTTGCTCCCCTTCTGTAACGTCTCATCTTTACTGTTCAATAAAACTTAAAATTAAACGGCACCACAGGTGAAAATTAGGGGGTTGGCATTTGGTGAAGGAACAAGATACCGTTTAAAAATAATTCATTAATTCTATTTATCCCCTCTGTGTCTTTGTGGTGTGACATTTGCCGCAATGTGCCAATATGGCTAAAGTTAAAATTTATGGTGGTACACTCAAAAAAAAAAAAAAAAAACTCATATGTGAAACTGAAACATCACCTAATTAACATGGAAGCTTCCTAATATTACTTTACCTGTTATACATTTACATTTATGAGAACACCATTTTATACCTAACTCAAGTCTCATTTTTATTCAGGAATACATCACAGAAATGTTTCTAAATGAATACAAGTACTTGCTGTACACTGTTTTCTACACACTTACTGTTACTGGTGTTGAGAGGTGGAAGTAACAATGACAAAAAGTTAATAATAAATCTCAGACTTTACGTAAACACATTATAATTTCACATTCTCCTGTGCCATTTTCATTCTGAACTTTATGTCCTTTACACATTTTAAGATAAATCGCCTTGGAGATGAGCCGTTTGTATGGGTTGTGTGCATTGGTGCTCTCTCCCTCCTTTTTCCTAGTTCACTAAATATTTTGCCTAGGTTTGTATAATCTGTATGTTGTCTTTTAAGTAAATACTAGACATCAAGACAGATCTCTTCGATTTCTCCTGTTGATTCCTGTGTTGTATGATGAATGGTGAATGCGATCTCACATCTTTTTCTTTCAGTGTATTTGTAGTTGGATGAGAAAGAAACATGTGTTTTTGGAACAAGTCCTCTGCTACAATCTAAGAATTTCCTAATAATTGCAAAAACAAATTTACAAATGATGTTAGAAATTTACATTAACACTGTAGAACATTTTTGTCTGCAGTTTGTGTCTACGGTTTCTTCTATGGTGTGAATTGTAAAATGTCAAACTGCTGATCGTTGCTCTGAGGCTGACTTTGTCTTTGTAGGCCTATACATTATTAATAGGCCTACTTTATACATATATCCCTGTGAATCTGAAAGAATAATGTTTTCATGTTGCAACACCCTTTAAATTTTCTGCCACACTCTTGCCAGGGCCATGCCAAATTCTCTAGATCCGCCCCTGTGTGGCTCCATTCACAAAAGGTTTTTCACAGGGAGCACAGTTTACCTGACACTCCTTACACCCTCTTCCAAGTGGGAAACATTTTGTTCCTGGTCCTGGTTGTACACACTCTCCCCAGCGTGATACGCTTCACTCCTGGTCCTGGCTGTACACACACTCCTCAGCACGATACGATTCACTCCTGGGCCTGGCTGTACACACTCTCTCCAATGTAATATGCTTCACTCCTGGTCCTGGCTGTACACACACTCCTCAGCGCGATACGCTTCACTCCTGGGCCTGGCTGTACACACTCTCTCCAATGTAATATGCGTCACTCCTGGGTCTGGCTGTACACACACTCCCCAGTGGGATACGCTTCACTCCTGGTCCTGGCTGTACACACTCTCTCCAGTGTGATATGAGTCATTCTTGGTCCCTAACATGAAAAGCTTCTCTCCAGGTTATGGCTCTACATCCACTTCCTGTCTGACACTCTGTCCAAAAACAATGCAAAATATTTATATATTCTAATATTTAGCATTAAGCGCATTGGTTTATCATCACAGTATTCATCTGTCACAACATGAAATTGATTAAAATTTTTTTATTACTATAAAAAAAAAAAAAAACCCTGAAGGTGTTCTTAATGCAACATTTGCAAAAGCTACCTTTAGACATAATTATCATAACACTGTCCCACATATTTTTAGTTTTGCCATTTAAAACAAAAAAAGTGATTTGAAAGTTGTCCACAACTTCGCAAAGTGACTCATTACAAAAGCTTAAGGCACAAAATGTCAGATGACAGTGACTAAAGGCATCAGAAAAGGCAGCAAGTGAAACAAGCAGGTCAGTGAGGCATTCCACCAGCGCTTAAACCTTTGGCATAATCACAGCCACGTCGCCACGGACACGAAGCAGCACGCTGTTTACCCTGCTCTGCTACACACGGCCGGGAGCGCCACGCTGTGAAACACTGCTGATGTCACTTTAAGAAATTTAACACACAAAAAACACAGACAGGAACTTACACTATTAATTACAAGAGGAAGTAAATCAACTTGGAAAAGACTCCGTGTCTTTCAGGAAGTGGGCCTGTCTGCCCCCTATCCTGAGCAAAAAGGCTTTTATAAAAATATCTCAGTGTCATCAGGAAGGAAGAGTTTGATTAAGAAACTATAAAATAAACACTGAAAAGGGAGGGGGTTGTGAATGCAAATCTGAAACTGCCTCTGCTGTGCAACAGAAACCTGCAGACAGGTGTGACAGGTGATTGTTCTTTACCTAGTTTACACTGGTTGTCCACATAGAACTCTGCACAGTGAGGCTCAAAGCTCTGGCCTGGGACTTACCAACAGCAGGGCCTCTAACTGGTTGATGTAGATCTCTTCACTGGCCAGGAACCCAGAGAGAACCAACTTTTTCATCTCCAGCCCTTTCTCAATGTCCCCCTGTGAGAGAGAGAGAGAGAGAGAGAGAGAGAGAGAGAGAGAGAGAGAGAGAGAGAGAGGGGCAGTGGTTTAACTGCAGTGGGTTGAGTAACAAAGACACGAAGCCCTTGGCTTTGAGGCCTTATCAACTAAACACAAGAGAGGGATGCAAGCAAACCGAGTGTGAGCGTGCAATCTAGGAATTCTGAAGGAAGACATTCACTCTCTTGAAGGCTGCTATCAAAACACTGCTGTCACGTTCCTTGGCAGCTTGAGAATGTCGCCAGGAAGACAGTAGATGGGCAGTGGGAACATGCACATGTACACCAGCCCATCAACACAGAAACACCAAGGAAGGAAAGCAGCATCTGTCTTAGAACATCTCCATCTGCAAGTCATGGAAGCACCGCCCTGCACCCAAACTTCAAGCTGGGTCAAAACAATCCAAACACCAAAGTCTGCAGTGCCTCTACAACAAATAAATGGAGACCTGATCTTCCGTTAAACAGCTAATCCTGTGCATTCCTCATCACACAACTCACCTTTAGAATGCAACGTTTTGGGAACTGATCATAGCTGGAATGACATTAGACAAAACATAACATAGGCAGACACAAAACACACATATCATACACAAAGCAGATGAGATGAGCCAGAGTAAACAGACGGCTCAGACACCACCTGACAGCAACCACAACAGCACGTCCAAATACTGCCTCATTACATAAGTGAGCTGCTGGTTTACAAGGCTTACGTGGAGGTGACCATTGCTTAGCACAGGAGACGTGTGGACGTGAGCTACAGGCTGAAGGCTGTGCGTTTCTCCGCAAAGTGTTACAGTTTGGCCATTCGCACTGCTGATGGCAGGTGGGGGCCGTGCGTGGAGTACGAGGGGAGGCGTTACCGAAGTGTTTCCAAGCAGACCGTGAACATGAGGAGTCTCACTTTGGGGTGACGTGGTAGTGAGCAGCTTAACGACAGGCCTCAGCAGCGGTGCTACGTACAGAAGGCTCGGGGCAGTCTGTTCACTCAGCTTCAATACAGCAGCATATTCAGATGAAGCACTGAGACATCACACTCTTACTACACTGGATATGGACACACTGCTGCATGTGAACACATTCAACAGTATAGCGTATGCTGTTCATTTTTAAGCAATGTATACACACGCACACACAAAGACAGTGGAGTCTGTGCTTTTCATTGTACCCCAAGTAGAACCAGTGGCTTTGCTACCCTTCCAGTTCACTGCATGGTGAGGAGGCAGATGAACCACATAAACCAGCGGTGTGGATGCCTGAACTTCACCTCAACCAGATGGAAAAGAGGTGACAAAGCACTGGACTCTGGACTGCATGCAAGAGAGAACGGCCTATTCAAACAAATATGACAATGGCCTTTTCAGGATAAACCAGAACACTCATTGGGGATAAAATGACCACATCAGGACTGGTGAGACTGGTTGAGAAAACAGTAATGTTTTTTGCTGAGGGAAAAAAAACCAGTTAATCTAACCAAATAATTCATTAGAAGTAATAACAGTACCATTTTATGTCAGGAGTAAGCAAAACTCTGCAATGGCAAAAGATTTTTAGTAGGTAAGATAATTACACAGTCAAATATAAACACGGAAGTATCTGTCATTAGATGGGCGGTCTATATGTAGATTAATCATTTACTACTGTGAAGCAAAGGAGGCCACCAAAATAGCAAGCCAAGAGCAATAAGGTGAACAATACAGGACGATGGCAACAATGTACTGCTAGGGTCAACTGCAATTCTGCCACGTGTTGTATGGGGTACAGCTTCACGTTGCCGCAGAAATTAAACCTGCACGGCCAAGTGGTGCACAAACAGGTACAGGTGGACTTCAGGGGACACTGGCACACACCCGAATCAGACCAAGTCATTGTTCTAAAATCTTCCATTATAATCTAAAAACAAACCAGCCAGCTCAAAAGGAAGCAGAGGAACAGGGACTGTTTTCTTGAGGAAATATTATGGCATTTCAGATGCAGAGCAATACAGCTCCTTAATAAGTCTGTGTTAAACAGTAAAGGCGACACGTTTGCCCTAACCACCACCCTTACCTCACTAAGTGCAAACGTGCACCAAGGCTTGGCCAGCGGGTAAGGGCATTCCTGATGTCATCTTACACCAGCATGGCAAACATGAGCGTGTCCTGTCTCGGGGCAACCGAACCGGTCTTAATGCGAGGACATATTAAAGACGCTCAGCTTGTTCTTGCCTGAAGTTGGCGGCAGTGGTTTGGCATGTGTGGGCGAGTGTTGTCTCGTGCCGGTGTCGGGACATGTGCGGAGAAGCAACGTGTTGAGATTGTGGCTCACGCCTTTCTGTCAAGGACTGCTCTGCCTTTCAAGGCTCTTTGAAAAAGCCGTGCCGTATCGTAGGGACAGACACAACAGTTCGCCGACCACCACAGGTTCAGAAAAACCTGAGCCTGAACCAGGCTTGGGGCACTTGGATGCTTGAACCTGGTAACTAGGGACACAACTGGCCTGTAGGGTCTCAAATCCAGAGGCGCTTGCAGAGGACAGCCACGTTAGCAAGCTGTCCCTGCTCACACACAGCCCACGCATGGGCAGAGCAGGAAGGCTCTGAAGGAAATGACCACAGACGGCTTGCACAAGTGTTCCCCTCTCAGACACACACCAGGCAGCAATAAAAACACAGCCGGCAGAACGGGCATTCTCAGTAAGGTCCTGGGCATGTCTCAGTGAGATGCCCGGCTTTCCCTACAACGCAGAGGCTACAACACACCACGACACAGTGTAGGGTGCAACTTAGCTTCGAGGAGTTCTTTCATTTTCCATGCTGCTATTTTTAACGGCATAAAACAGCTTGAGCCTGCTGAGATAAGTGGTGAGAGATTCATCTCGCTCGATTCATTTCTTTGTTTTTACCCCCCCCCCCCACCTCCGCCCCCCTGCTGGGCGTAAGCTCTCACCTTAAAGGGCCTGTGGTCGAGGCAGCTCTCATCAGGTATCAAGGGACTTTCCAAGTCCAGCTCCCCGCTGTCAAAGATATCTTCATCTTCCAGAACTTTATCCAGAAAGCCAATGACCTCCTCTTCCTCCTCCATGCCCCCCTCGCAATCTGACATCTGCCTGTTATGTTCTGGCAGGCCCACAGTAAAACATTGGCGCTGTGCGGCCCAGAGGTCGCTCTGGAAGTCTCACTCGCAGTCAAGCTACTCAGTTACGCCTCTCCTGCCCGACCCCACCCCCCTCTCTCTCTCTCTCTCACTCTCTCTCGCTTTTTTCTTCCTCATACACAGTCAACAGTGTCCCCCCCCTTCGAAACTCCACCTTGAACCACACACACACCCACTCCGGTTGGCGAGGGCCAACAAGCTCGAGGGTGGATAAGCAGGCAGCCTTGAGAACCTCCTCGCTCTGTCTGTTGCAGTGGTGGCAGTGGCGGCAGCAGCAGGCTGGTCAGAGTGACCCCTCCCCCCACGCACTTCCTCAAACTGTTTTTCCTGCCTTGTGGAAAGAGTGTCAGCATGGTGACTCTGAGAGGGCCTCTATTACCAGGCTGCCGTTCCGCTAGAAGCTTCTCATGCACTTGGCCTCACAGCCATGTGACTTCATAAACCACATAGATGTACTCCCACTAGGCGGGGCTCCTGCGAGCCTCAGAAGTATTATAGCTGCTCAGTGAGATTGGCAGTGGAGGAGGTAACAGAGATTGCCAGTGCGCATGTGCGTATGCATGTGTGTGTGAGAGAGAGAGAGAGACAAAAACGTTCACCACCTGACCGCAAAATTCTCCACTTAGATGCAAGCAAGGAGCTAAAAAGGCTTTTCAGGGTCTGAATCTGACATCAAGAAATGCTCTTCCCTCCCCCTTCACAACCTGTCAGGTTTTAGCCAACATTCCAAAGGCCACTGGCACTACATCTCATTAACACTCTCAACACAATCAACAAAATGTTACACAGTCATACAAGCAGAGATGAAAAGTTAATATGTTCAGATAGGTAAATCCTACAGGATATGACATCATGGCAACTAAAAATCTGATTTGTCGCACACCTCTGAGAAACTGATATTGTCAGTGTGATCACACACCACGCCCTTCATATGCTGCTTCGATGTGTGTGTGTGTGTGTGGGGGGAGAAATGCTTGTCACCACATTCTCCACAAACACTGTCGCAAGTGAGAACCCTATCCATTTATGTGCATGCAAAAGCCTTCTATCTAAGAAAGCGCTGGAAAGCAGTTGATGGTGTACTGATTACATGTAGCCAGGAGTACAACGGCAAAAGAAATATGGAACTGAAGATAAGACTTATTTTCATTTGTAGTTTAACAGTAAAAAGTCAGATCTGAATCTGAAACTCCAATTTTTCAATGCAATGCTAGACTCACAGCCAATCAGGTCACCTATGCAGGGCCCTATGGTTTCTGTGACAGAGAACAGGAACGGAATCATAATATAAAACAGATTTTAAATGTAAAGATGGGAATGTGTGGTATTTTGCAATTGGGGATTTCTGACTGTTACAATATTTCTTAACATATTAAATGTTCAAATAATCTATTGTGCCTCTGGATAACCTGTGTGGGGTTTTTTAAAGCACAGCAGAAATCACACTGTGCCCATGTGTTTGTTTTTGCATGTATACAGTACATTACAGTGGGCATTATAGTGGGCAGTCAGTCCATGACCAGCTCATCAGTAAAAACACACGGGTTAGCATGAATCTAGGTTTAAAAAAAAAAAAAGTCAAAGCAAGAGACAAACATGTCCTAAAAACATCATCTTAACTGCAAAGATCAGTGTACAACACTCCAGACACTAATGAATCGAAGAAACACCTTTTCTTCACATTTAGCCAACATACCAAATACTGGATAAAATAAACTGATGAAAAAAACAAAATGAGCACAGCTTCAAGTGACACGGGGCATTGGGGAAAATTTCAAAAACAATAGGATATACAACACACAATAAAATCAGCAGCCAAAACACTTCTGGAACATGTATCCCACTCTACAAAGAGTTAAAAATTACTTCCAGTGGTGTTAGATTGTAAAATATTCTTTAACACCACCACCAGGGATCATAAAGCACTGCAAAGTGTTACTTTAACTCTGCGTTAATTTTTGTGAATTTTACACTTGTGATTTTACCGTCTACAAAGACCAGATGATGCATTTAATGTACTTGCAATATTAGACCACTAGATGGAGAACAACACATATGGAGATGAACTGTTCTGAAAAATCTACTCAAGGTGAGGAAAGATATGTTGACGGTTTGTTTTACATTGTTCAATAAATATCTCTCACAGATGTTTAAAATAACGCAGGAATGAAATGATTACACAAATGTTTCTGTCAAATTAAAATGTAGCAATTAAAGCAGACTAAGCAATAATGCCAAAAGTTCATGACCGGTGACCAAAAATTCTATAAATAAACGTGTTAACTAGCACATTTAACTAATGACCGAACAGGTCATGTCTCTACTAAAACACCACATGGCCATAATGCATACACATTCAAACCAGTTTCAAACCATGTCCTGTGAAGTCAGCAAAACTAACCAAATCTGTATTTAAAAATAAACGGATGCATACGTGCATAGCAAAAACATGCCTTCATTTCACACTATTTTAGCATACTGTAACTACACAGACATTTGAATGCCATTACAATAGACATGTCATCCAAACAGTGAGTTAAAAGGTTTTTTCTGTAGTTTACGTTTTCACAAACGTCATTACATTTATTCATTTGCAGACGCTTTTATCCAAAGTAACTTACAACATTTTACATACATATTACAGCGATATTGGTTCTCTGCATTTAACCCGCCCCCCTAGGGGGAGCAGTGGGCAGCCACATGCAGCACCCAGGAAACCAGTGTTTAAGTGTCTTGCTCAGGGACACACCTGGTGGCTGGGCTGGGATTTGGGCCAGGAGACTTTGGCATCCCAGCCTGATGTCCTACCCATTGAGCCACCAGGCCACATATAAAACGTCCCAATTAATAAGAATGAAAAGGTCACAAATACTGCATTTACTCATCACATGGTATAATCACAAAATGTGGCCAAACTGTTATTCACTTGACTTCACCTACAATAAAGTCAATTTTTAAAAATCTTCTAATCACACGTCCAATTCCTTGAAAGGACCTAAGGTGTCCACGTTACTTGTTCATACACATGTATGTAGCCCTCTGTAAGTGTAGATGCACCACTGGAAGTTGGTGACCACTGTAAATTACAGCAATTTCTACTGACCACAACATGTATGCCAAACTCGACTCCACAGAAAACCGAGGACTCAGTCTGACTCCAGTTACTTCCTGTTTACACAAACAGTGCAGTACTGGTGTGAGGACAGAAAGTGAACATGAAACCCTTGAACAAGAGGCCTGTCGGTTTCCTTTCCCCAGACAGCTCAGAGAATAAAGGTAAAGAAATCAGAAACTTGTAAGTACATGCCCACTCACGAGGGCAGAAGGCTGACCCAATATATGCCTGAAATACCTTGTACATTTTTTGTTGCAACTATTCTGGAAGAATGAGTTCATGGAGAAGCCCAGGCTTACAGTGGGAAGAGTAAACAGCCTTATTCTCTTGCCCGTCAGAATATTATGTCAATGCAATGGGGATAAATACCACTACCTGTAACTCACACTGCAGGGTAGATAACGGCTGACTTCACTATCCACAGCCTGAAAATGCATTGGCTGTATGGAACAGTCCTATTTAGCTAATGGCTTACTACGCATAGCCCGATAATACTCCAACAGGTTGTGAGACACTCCTGTGTAGCTAACAACTAACTACGTTACCCACAGTCTGACATAGCATTGGCTTAGTCAGCTGTTACCCTGTCAAAGCTAGTCCACAAGAAAGGCATTATAATAAAATAGCTCTGCTTTTTTCCTCCCTTCTCCTTAAAAACAAAAAAATTATACAATAAATAATAACAATAAAATCAATTATATAAAAACACATAAAGCTAGTGATATGGACATCCAGCAAGACAGGGACTCACCCCAGGCAGGAGCCCCTCGGGGGGTGTGGGGGACACAGCTTCGCCGTCAGGGCCACGGGCACACAGCTGGGGGGACATGGTGGGTGACTCGTCAATGAAGGGCATGGTCTCCGAGCCATCCTGGGACTTGTGGTCCTCAGCTGCGTCACCATCGTAGCCATCCGTGTTGTAGTTGAAGTCTGGACAGGAAACCGTATGACATGTGCAATCAGGAAAAAAAACCCGAGAGTACATTAACAGGCGTCATGTTTCAACATGGCAAAGCACTTCAAGTGACAATTTCTGACAGGAAGCTTCTGACATTGTGCTCCAGACCTTCAATAAACCATTATGCCTTCACTTCTGGAGCACAGAAGTGAGGCACTTCACTTTGGTTGTGCCTCACTTCTGTGCTCCAATTGCCTGTATAAATGATCTACGGGGTCAAGTTTAGAACTCTGTGCTGGAAATCACAACACCTTCATGTTATTTACAGCACATCATTTCACACCTTCCATTAACACCCAGTTTCCTGAAACCAGACATTTTAAAATTACAGACAGTGGGAATCCACTTTGTCAGTGTACTCATCGGTCAATATGCTCGCCATAAGCATGACGCTACCCTGAGAAGACAAAGCAGCCCTTACCAGCGACCTGCTGCTCCCCACAAACCAGCCTGTGAGAGTGGCCAGGAAACGAGTTACTCTAGCCCCATGCTTTGTACAAGACATGGGTAAACACAAGCCTCACCAACGTGCACACCAACGTGTCAAGACACGACAACCAAGCAAAAGGAAAAGGGCCTTAATGTGTGAAACTACATTTCCTAGCTGCCCCCTCTCATAAGGAGAAACCTCTCTGTTCTTCATACATATAAAAGCTAAGAAGGATATTAGTCTCAATATTATTAAATCTGTCAATTAAAAATGGCCAAACGTGCAGCGTTAACACTTTTACCTGTGATATACTGTTTCCTCAAAAACTCTGGCAAGAGGCAAAGCAGCCCACTTAATTCATATTCATGGGCAGCAATACTGTAAATCTATCATTGCAACACTTACGTGACTACCAGGGTCAATGCCAACTTCTCTCGCAAATGATTCTGCTTTAATCAAGGAAATGTCTACAAGTACCAACACATATGACAAAAAAGTAAAGTACCTTCCAGAATAATGCTTAAAATAAATTACCAGGTAGCTTAGCAAGGCCAAAGTATGCATTTAATTGGGATGTCAGGATTCATAAAGCAGCACACTGCCTACTAGACCCTGAGAACATTCAGTGGGCAACAGGACTTCATGATTCAGCATTTGTTGTGAAAGTGGCGCTTCGTGTCCTCAGGGAAGTGATGCAGGTAACATGTTAATTAAAGGCTACAGTTTACACGCAGTACACCACACAATCCCTCAACATCAATGATGAAATCCATCCCATTCAAAAATAAATACACATCAGTGTCCCGTGACTGCAGACACAGGGGACTGGACTGGACTGGAAACACGATGGCCCAGCTCACAGGGGAGACTCTTCAGAACGGTTTGTACCAATTTGTAAGATTGCATTTTAAAATGAAAATGAACTTGAGCAGTCATAAACTAAAGGTTTAAATTTATCTACAAAATTCAAAGCTGTAAAATAATAACAAGACATCATGTTTTATATTTGTGAGATGTTAAATGTTCAAAAGAATTCAGATTAATGGGTCAATGACCTTATATTCTTCATCTCCCTGTTTTGCCATTTCTCAAGTGGCTGCCCCTCACACATCATAAGCACATTCTAATTGGACAGCTGAGCATGTCATTTGTCATGTGGGCTGGCCCTGACTCATCATGAGCACAACCTGACTGGACAGCTGAGCATGTCATTTGTCAAGTAGGCTGGCCCTGACACACCAACCTGATTTGAAAGCGGAGTATACCGTTTGTCAAGTGGGCTGGCCATCACCCACCATGCACTCAAACTGAACAATGCAGTCTGAGAAGTACAGGAGATGTGCTTGATTAATCAAAGTGTTACTCACATTGATGGAATTCATGAATTATTTCTATGGTGGCCCATGACAGACATACTGCCTCCTAATATGCATCACTACCCACAGCCTGGTTCTGCCTTTATGACCGTACGCTCAGGCAGGACACTGCAGCCTCTGCATTGAGCTTTCTAATCTGGAGTTTAAATGGCATTCACCAGTCCCTTACAATCAGCTCATAGCTTAAAAGTACAGCCAACTCCAAGACCCAATTCCAAGTCACATGACAATGCGGCGGTCGGACACAGAATACCATTTGCTCAAACTGCAAGGAAGACCAAGTAGCAGCATTTCAGCAATTTGGACATTTATCCACCCGAGTCTAGTAACCATCAAGGATTAACAGCAAGCCATTAAAAACTGTATGGATCAAAACAGTAACACCAAACAAGAGCTTCCAGATGGCTCTGTGATCGACTGCAGAAATGCTCCTCATCATCTCTATAATGGGTCATTTTATAAACTGTGTGTTGTCATTGTGGGACACAGATCCACAAGAAAAGTAGCAGGCCAGATGCAGAAAGGGCAGCAGGGCACAGGGCTGCGCTTCACCATAACCTGCTGTTTGTGTTTACATGTGAGCAAAGCACCTGAGTGCAGGTAGGTACTGGTATACAGGACAGCTGTACCATCACAACTGCACAAATCTATACGTTAGTATGGACAGATGGTAGGTGTAGCTATGGCTCTGATTGATTGTGTGTGTGTGTGTGTGTGTGTGTGTGTGTGTGTGTGTGTGTGTACGCGTATAGATATAGGTTTACAGGACAGCTGTACTGTCATAATCACAGAGTGCTGTGTGCCGCTGTGCACAGATGGCAGATCCACTATGGCTGTGTGTGCGAGCGTGCAGGCCTGCATGCCAATTTGCATTCACGTGAGTGTTGAGAGTGTGCTGGATTGACACTAAGGCTCAGCAATGTAATTTACACGTGCACTTCTATCATGCAGAACAACACGAGCACAGTGAGCAGCACACAGCACAAATTCTGCACCTGCTGGGGGGTAACAGCATTCTCTAAAAGCCCGCTTCTGCAGCACATCTGCCACAGATGCTAAATATGTGCGTACTCTTGGCTGTACGTCCTCGCCTGACACAAAGCTCGGTGCATGACATTGAATGTCACTAACCCCTGCTGTCATCATGAAGTCACCCGTGGAGACAGCTCAGGCATCAGGCTGGCCAATAAACGATCAAACACAAAAATAATACTGTTGGGGGTCACAACATGCAAGGACTGCCACAGATAAATTAAAAGTGATGACAATAGTTTATTACACTTCAAGGAAAAAAAAAGTGAGTTATGACCAATTAAGAGAGAGGCTTCTGAAGGCCACACTGGCATTCAGATCGCTGGCCATGAAGATAAGAACCCACCAAATCAGCAGAGAGAAGCCACCCAACAGTGTAAGGGTGATGGGTTTGTCAGCAAGCACCATGGGCCACATCTTAAATCACAGCCTAATAAAAGCTGGCATAAAGGGCATGTTATCAGCGGACATTGGGCAGCTGGGCCACCTCCACAGCGGGCATCTTTCTTCCAGCCTGGCAATGTTCCCTATCAGTGTGCATTTATGTCAACGCAAGTGACATTACGATATATGTAATGCCACTGTCTCAATCACAGAGTGTGATGTAGGGACACTGAGGAAACTGCTGGGTCAGTACACTGTCCCCTTCAAACGGAGGAGACCTTTCCTCAAGAGAGCGAGAGAGACGCTGACTCCATCTCACTGCTTTCACTCATTAATATCGTGTAACACAATCCAAATCCTGAGGGCAGCATACGTTTAGAGTAAAGCTCCTCCAACAGCGTGAGCCAAAATTCCATCAGAAGAAAACTGTGGTATCACGTGTCTGTGCTCAAACACTCACAGCTCCTGTATTTACTGACAGAAGGTCCCCTAAACAAGAGTCCCTCTGCGTCTGGTTCCCATATTTGGCAATCAGGGTGGGAGGCGGAAGTCTCCGGGTCCTTGGTTCAAATCCCAGCCCAGCCAGGTGTGTCCTTGAGCAAGACACTCAGCGGTAGCTCCCCGGGCACCATGTCTGGCTGCTCACTGCTCCCCCCAGGGGGATGAGTTAAATGCAGAGGACAAATTCCTTGTATGTGACAAACATACTTGGCCATAAACATGATTCCCTTTCCCCATAAAACCCGACAGAGGCCCATGTTTGAGAAATTAATTTCCCAGCCCAGAAGCACTGATGTGAGACAGGCTGGAAGAACGAAAAGCCAAAAGCCATTCTCTCCCATTGCTGCAAAGTTAGGCAGATATGCAAACGGAGCGGCAACAGTGCAAAGTCGAAAAAGACAGGTGACATCACCGCACTGCCAAATCAAATGAGGAAGAACATCTTGGTGTAGAGTTGTGTACAGCCGTCTGGTACTTGCAGTACATGTAACGAAGCACTGAATGAGCACTTTAACTGGCCGCACAGTCCCACGCTGCCAAGCCAGTTTCTTTGTTAGTTGGAGAGCAGCACATGAGAACAGCCAGCGGTACTCAAGTCTCTGTGTTTACCGACAGAGCCGCACCCAGAAACGCTTGTGCTTCTCTCCTGCATGTGAGTGACAACAGTGCTAACCACAGGATTATCACAAACATAAACATATTCATCAACACGGACTGCAAACGTATGAGGAAGGCACTGAAAAACGCAAAATCGCACTAATTTCTTGCTTAACCGATCACACCTAAAGCTGGCTTTTAACAGCACAAAAGCTGAACTGCTAGCAACATAAAACGCGGGCGCTGCTCTCATTAGCGGGAACATTCCAGCCTTACCGCTTGACGAAACGAGGGAGCGTAGCACACACGCGGCCTCGAAGAAGAAAGCCATGTGCCTGGCTTTGCTCAGAGACGCCCAGCGACGTGACACACTCTGGGATCGGTGGCACAGCTTCTGGTACAAAGACACAGAAGTGGACAGGGAGACAGTATGCTAAGGGGGTCAGTCAAATTAAATTTAAATTCCTATTCAAAGTGGGCAAGGCCACAAAAAACCGCTCAGCGCTGTGATGCAGCCCGTTGGATGAGGAGGTGTTAGGGTATGGCGAGTGTTTCAGTCCTAGAGTGATCAATTCCTAAGATCGACATTGCAGCAAAACACCATGACATCAGTTAACCACAGCACTCCCTAGGAAATGTTCCAGATAGACATTCAGCAATTAGACACATCCTACAAGTGCACGCCACACCAGGCATATGCTAAAGAAAAGTGTCAGTATTACTTAAGAATGAAAAAGGCCTGTGCTCCCTAACCAACATGCTGAAAGTACTGACCTTCCTTGTGTAATGTGTATGGGAGTTTCTCTCTGTACTGGGACTGCTGGAAACACAGCAGACCTGTCAGGCATGGAGCTGCTGCTCTGACAATCCAGTACAACCACCTCTGTACTCTGCACTCTGTGAGTGAACGGACAGTCGATTACACTACACACACACCGATGTGAGTGGGCTCACCGATACGGACCACATCTGGGCTTCACGCTGGAGAAAAGGAAACTGGAACGCACACCGGTGACATAACTGTTACAAACTAAGGGAAAACCTAACCCAAAAGGGCAGGCATGACTGCATCTGAAATTCACACAAGCGTGTACAAAAGAGTGCTACTGCAGAGGAGAAACATTTAACAGAGCTCCGGTGCTCTGCTGGTCAGGACAGATGGAGGTGAAGGAGAAGCTCTGAAGCTTGTGGTGACCACAGACACGCCCAGGATTCGCTTCATGTAAAACGACGGACAGTGATACTTTCAAAATTATTCAAGGGAAATGCCACAGGAAGTAAAAACCAAAAACTAAACAGCATGCTCAGGTGAGATGCAGGTCGTTCACTCTCCGAGATCTCCAAATCAACTGTTACACATCTTTACACATCGCTCAAGGTGCTGGCAGCAACACTGAGTGTTCTGCTTCAAACCCACACTGCACCAACAGGGTCAGCAAACATGAAGCGATGCGTGTTCTATGCATTACATACACTGAGCAGCGATACACCTCTGGTGCTACACAACGCACCATTACATGCAGAGATGTGACCACATATCCAGACAACTGTGCTGCGACTCATCCGAGGGACATTCTTGATCCAGCCCAGCTTTCACTGAGGCTCATGTCCTCCCAGGTACCTTTTTAGCCAGATGGAGGTCATGCTGATCACAGGTGCACGATCATTAGTCTGAGCCTTTATACACGATGGGCTGTCATGTTCAAAAATTGTTTGACCATGACCAGACTAAAGGGCCCTCCCTAAATCGCTGGATTACAATGGAGTCTTTTGGTGCAGTAACAATTAGTCTTTAATGGTTATTTTGGTCGTTTAATCAATGCGTGCGCCGTGTTCTCGCTGCTTGACTTATTACGGATTGTGTATTGGGAAACGTATTGAGCGCGCAGCCTGTCCATGGCTGTTCAGTCAGGGGCCATCCTGAGAGCGATCGATGCCTGTCCTCTAAATCTTGAGATAACAGAGGGTAAAAGAATATAAGAGCTTCTACTGAAAACAGTCCCCGATTCATCAGTGGATCCACAAAAAGAGTGGTCCATTACACTCAGTCCATTTCAGTGACACATGGACTTACAGGCAGCATGTCCACCCTTCACCATTTACAGTCAAGTACAACCCATTAAAGACACTTCAATTAGTACTGGACAAATCGAAGTAATGTTGGTGGGACTGTCAAGTGCTGTCAGTCACAGAGAGGAATAACTCTCTGTTCCCACTGGCTACTTTACTGCCTGCCAGCGAGATAAGCCAGGCAGGGTGGCTGTGCACCAGTAAATCCTGCCAGCTTCCCATTTAAAAAGCCATTCCCTGCATCACTGGTTCTGACCAATATAAATAAGTGGCACACTTTGTTTTAAGTTAGAAAAATGTTAATAAAATGCGGTCTATGTGAGTTACTAGACATGGGCTCCTTTGATTACAGAGGTCCTGGAAGTGGTGTGTGCTGTTTGGCAGCAGTCAGAACTGTGACAGGATGAGCCAGCATGCGCCAGTGAGGACCTCTACTTGCCAAACTTTGGTCATCATGTCACTCAAACAGACCATGCACCCAGTCTTGGTCCACCTTGTGTTTTATTGCCACTTAGCACCTGGCCATCAGCCTCTAAGAGAGCCTTGTTGTTTCTCCTGGAGACGATGGTCTCAGTTCGTCCAGGGAAGTTCAAAGTGGGTCACAGGGCTGAAGAATATGAGCAATTACACACACTGACTTGGCAAAGCGTACCCCACTTCATGTCAATGTTTTAGTCACAGATCTGCTGTAAAGTTATGTAAAAGCATGACAGGGCAGCATGGTGGCTCACTTGGTAGTACTGTACCCTCTCCCCTCCACATTCATGGAGTTGAATCTGGCTCTGGGTGTGGTGTGTGAGTGTGTGTGTGTATAGAGTCTACATGTTCTCTTTGTGCATGTGTGGGTTTCTTCTAGATTCTCCTGTTTTCTCCCACAGTCCAAAAGTATGTAGGTTAGGTGAATTTGGGATTCCAAACTGCCCTTAGTGTGTTGTGTCTCCTTTGATGGGGTAGCACCATGCAAAAACAACTCAATATTATAGTATGACCGCTTTATACGCCTACATCATGCACCCCTCTCCAATGAGAAAGACCTGCTGGTTTTATAGTAAGGGCATTTTTATGCAGCCCATGCAACACCTCCAAGGCCTGCCAGAGTGCTTTTATTGTGCTTGTAGTCATTTCAGTATCTTAGCAGAGGACCTGATTGTCTCAAATTGAGCACTTCTCCTGTCCAAATACACATAAAAAGCACGACAGAAATGCACAGCTGCGATCTCAACAAGGTCACCTCTGAAGCTTCCATTTTTTTTATTCCCAAAGCAAATGCAATTAATAAATGACCAGGTCCTAACAGGAGCCTGTGCCAGCTGGTAGGAATCTCTTTTCGTGATGCCATGTGGCTGGCACCAGACAACTCTTTCTCTGCCTTCCCTGCCAAGGCCACTTTATCAATAACACCTAACGGAGCGACGGAGAGGCGCCTGCAGGTGCTCATTAATTCTGATTTTGGCGTCCTCCCCACGAGTCCCTTCTTCATGCGTAATTAAGCATGATGTTAATGGCAGGCGTGTGACTGACATAACTGCGGCCAGATGAGCCAGCTGTACGCCAAAGATGGGTGAGCATGGCAGATTTCAGGGCATCTCAGGCCTTCAGAATAGCAGGTTAAAGGTCAGGTGGGTAACAACTAAAATGCATGACGACATGAACACAAACATGGACAGACATCTCACAGGAAGTGTTTAGCTCAGTGTTGACAATGGCATTTTTTGGGGACTTGCCAGTCTCAGTTACAAAAATAGCAGCATGATATAGCTAAAGGAAAGTACCCAATGTCATAGGTTGGCACCCATGCATTTGAGTCCCCTCCTTTTAACTACACTTCTGGCAGGGGGGCACAGAATTTGGAAATAAAATGCCTCCATTCACACATTTGGGCAAAGCAGGCCTAGCTTAGCCATGGCCCACAGTTCTTTGACAGGTTGACAAATTGTACTAATCAGAGCAGAGTCGACCCACAGCACGGCCATCCATTACGCCACTGGATGAGAAGATACACTTAAGGGTGGGTGTGGAGCAGAGCAGTTAATCACTGCCCCAGCTTGGCACTAATGCACCATTACACACTGAGTGTAGAAACAGTCAAGTGTGGTATTTAACGTGAAACAGGAACACTAACGCACAAAGCCGGGTCAGTGTACGACTGACTGCACTGCCCTATAAGCATAATTCATCGCGCTCTACAATCCCGTTAAACACAAATTCACAACAATTCTCAAGGGTTACAATCCCAAACCATCATTCGACACTATTTTTTCCTGCCACTGCAGCCCTAGCCACCATTTAAATTAATTTCCCCAAATAACAATCCCCTGTTGCATGCTAATCCCCTGTTCTAATGTGCCATTTTCTGTCAAGCTCCACTGTATCATCCCAGAATTCCCAGTAGAGGCTCTGGCTTCTGCAATGCTGGTGCATGGGAGAGGACCGGGAGAACTGATACAGGGACAGGGTGTACCGATTAGTTTAGGAGGACTAAACTTTCAGGAATGATGGGCAGCTAATGGCATCTCCCTGCTTATCAATTTTCTGTACAAATATAGAACTTAGGCACTGGGTGCCTTTTAATGGCAGTTGATATGGTGGTGTGCCCCCCCTCCAACACTCTGCTCAGCATCTATGTGCTGTAGACCAGGTCCAGTAGAAGTGTTCCTTCATTGCCTTTCGTGCCCACAAAAAATAATTGGATAAACAAAAAGGCTGATGTATGTACAGGGCCAGGGGGCAGCACATGCATTCCTCTCTAGCACACAGCATGGCAGCTGGAGGACTGCGTGAACACAGACAGTCAGATTAGCTGTGTGGAGCGCGGGGGTGGGGGGCTGATAGTGGCTCCCTGTAGGCTGCATCCTCAGTGCTCCAGTCAGACTAAGGCTGCTGACCGGATTTCAAACACATGAGTGGCGTAACGTTACATAATGTAAATACAGCTCCGACCTCGCTCGTCGCCAGAGTGCCAGGCTGTGCTCATTAACACTGTGTCAATCTGTGCTACTCCATGTCAAAGCCTGGCACTACAAAGGGCACTGCCAAGCCCCAAAATAAACAGAGTGCCAGCACAACGAAGGATAGTTGTGAAAGTACTATGGTCAAAAAAAAAAAAAAAATGGGGGGGGGGGGTTGAATTCATTCCGTGCTCATGCTCACACACTGACTGCCCGTGAACATGCCTGAGACCTTCTTACAGCATAGTCAGCTGAGACCATTAAAGGCTGTTATCAGAACCGCTCCCTCCATCCTTCACAACAAAGGCAAAGAGGGGCAGCTTAAGGTAGGGAGGAAAACATGCAGCATGCATAGTCACTGAGCACTTTGTGTGGCTGCTATACAGGGACAGACCACATGCCCCTCAGCTGAATATACAGGCTTTTTCATTGCACTGGAGCAGAAGGCAAGGTAGGAGCAGAGGGGAGCAGACAGGAGAGGAGGAGTAAGGACTAAGAAGGGTGGAGAGGAGCAGAGGGAGCAGGAACACAGAGGAGCAGCAGAAAGCATGTCTCTATGCCACTACCGGCCTCCTGATGCATAGGACCTTCAGATGAGCTGTGGTTCATATCTGATAGAGGGTTTTCCCTGCTACTTCAGAAGCACCATTTCTGTTGGAAGGAGAACACATGCAGCTGCCCTCCATCACAGCATGGAAATGCAAGGAGGGTACAGGGAGCATTTCAGTGTTGCAATCCGACAGATGTCAGGTCAGGTCTAAAGCACTGTGGTGTTAAAGTCAACTGCACGGACAACACACACACACACACACACACACACACACACACACACACACACACACACACACACACACACACACACACAC
>JABJVR010000209.1:6275-21662 GCA_025773905.1 Chitala chitala | reverse complement strand
TCCGTCTCACCCCCATTCCCCCCCCACCGGTAACAAAAAAAAAAAACCCTCTTTTTATTTTTTTGGGTCAAATTAATCTTCCCGCGGGGGGGGGGGGGGGGGGGGCGGGGGGTTGCGGCTGAAAACACGCTGTCACACTCCACATAAAGGGCAAAAATCATGATTTCTCAGAACACAACAGAAAACTGTTCCTCCACCTGAGGAACAGGTGGACCAAACCGTCAGTCAGGTGGAGTAAAGGGATGTGACCTTTTCTCCGGCCACCCCCGACCCGTCTGCCCCGGAGCAGCCTGCATGCTCCTCACCAACTCTGGCCATGTGCATGTCTAACAATGCTGAGGATTAGACAGGATGCCGCTCCTCAGACCGACCGAGTTTCAGCAGCAGTTAACTGAGCTGGACTAACCGGGCAGCGAAGGCAAAAAGGCACTTAATGAGCGTGTCCGTCAATTTACATGAGATTCCTGTCAGCTGCTGCTGGGATTGGCCGGCAAAAAAAGTCTAATTAAACCCAGAAAACACTGAATTTTGTCAGAGGCGACATGACAACACCTGAGCACAACCCACCAGCCACATACTAGGCCAAGAAACACCAATCAGACCATCCGTGTTCACCATCTTCGCGACGAGCACAATAAACAAGATTACAGGTTCAAATGGATCATGCAGGGGTCCGAAACTTCTGGGGAATTTTGTCTTTAAAATATATAACGTAAAGTCAATGGAGCCACATTAACTCAACTGTCCATCAGTTAAAAATTATCGATACAGGCTATTTCTCAAGCAAGGTATTTAAAGCACCTTTGAAGGGCATCTTTGGTAACCTGAAAACACAGTTTTAAGCAATTTCTGATCTCTCCATAGGGGGTGGCTGACTGCGTTTCAATGATGCTTTTACTAATGTTTTTAGAAACCTCAAAACTAGTCAAAAGGTTTAGCATTTAAGGCATATTCAGAAGAAGGAAACAACTCATTCAAAGCACAGTATCCGGAAATAATGGCAAATCTCATAAGCGATGTTATGACTTCCTGTTGAGCAAACAAGAACCAGGGCTGATTCTGAGAAATGCAGCGTTTCACTTTTCCTACTGTAGCTGCCTGGACAAATCTAAGATGTTTAGAACTGCATATCCGCTCGTCGTTTTTCTGTACGCAAACATTTTATTTGCATTTACTCATGTACAGCATTACCTGCATCTGCCCCGAGCATCATTAGCATATGAGAAGCAAACACAAACCGTAGTCAGTGAAACCAGCGTTCTCATTAACCAACAAACCCACAATTCTTTCCACACTACGTTGCATTTTATGTTTCTTGTCATACCTACATTACTGAAAACCATTCATATTCTTCATTATTTAAATTGCTTGGACATCGGGGTGGGGGGGGGGATCAGGATGTTCTTATCTGATGAACTTTGATCACAGAATGAAAGTAGCTGTACACCGATGCATGTGCACTAACGCAGCTAAGGAACTCCCTGTGGGCCTGATCACTTAAAGAATGTCTTTTGCACATCATGTTGGCTGAAGACATCTCCTCAGTTCCACACCAGTCCGTTGTCTACATCACGTACACAAGACGTGATTTGTTGGAGAATTTGTGGTGTTTCAATAAGACTCTTTAAAAGGCAAAAAGAAACAACAACCCGACACCACAGAAGACAGACATGACGTCGTCACACAGCGAGGACACCCGGGGGCCTCAGGTGGACCCGGGGTCCTTGGCCTGCTGCGTTTACCTTCGTCCTGGTCATTCCGTGCCGAGGCTTCCAGGAGAGCGACGCTGGCAGCAAAGGAGACATGTTTGCGAGCCTCGGACGCGTCGAGGGCGGCGTTCGCGCGCCGCTTCTCCGCCTTGCGCTTCTTGCTCTGCATCTCCTTCTCGTACAGTGCCCACCTCTTCAGCTGCTGGGCACGCCGCTTCTGCGCCGCCCGCAGCCGCTCCAGGCTTGGCACCTTGTCCAGCTGCTGCAGCTCGCTCAGAAGCTCCAGGTGGGTCGCCATGGCTGCAGGTGGCGCCACTCAGGAGGGCCGGGGCGAGGGAGGAGGAACGTCCTAGCGGGGCCTACTCCTTTTGGCAGGGCAGCCTCCCATCGTGACCTCTGGCTGAACTGTGACACTCCGTGCCTGTTGGTCAAGGTGAGAAAACGCGTTAATGAGAACTGTGGGAGCAGTTTGTCCTGTGAAGCAGTTCTGCAAATTCTAACTGAAAAAGCACTGAAACTGTGTTCCACGGCTTCATCTGAAAATTCGAAGGTATGACAGCAGCATGCTGAAGTTTCTACAACATAAATGTTACAAATCCAACTGTTTTACTCTAAAGATCTGAAGCTGGTCTCCTGTGGCCTTTCATACCACTGTTGATTTGTTATGTTAATTAAAGGCCCCGCTGCGACCAGCTGTATATGACACTTTTATTTCCCCTGAACAGTTGCTTAGCAGATAAACACTTCACACTGTGCTCCTCCCATAGGCACTGTGCAGCCATGACCTTGTAAATTTCTCCCATTTGTAGCACATGCCAGAAGACAAATCTTTAAGTTGCCCTGCAAAACGAAAATTGTCATAAACCAAGAACCCAGAGAAGCTGGCTTTTTGCCTCGTTCTTCCTGTATTTCACCCGCCATCCCAATGGAAGGGTTGCTAGGATATTTTAAAATTAGCCACAACCACACTGAAACAGTTCTTTCCATAAGAACAGCAGCAGAACTAAAAAGGAAAGTAGTCTGGTAACATCTGTCGACCTCGACTTCCTCTGAAATTTGCACTAGTTCAGACGGAGTGTTTTCACCTCTCTGTACCTGGTGCTGCTGGAGGACAGAGGAAGCCGCCCAGAGAGAAGGTTGAACAGCCATTTCGGACAGGCACGGCTCCATCCCGCAGGGCCAGGCACCTGCAGCTGCATTAGCGACTCCACCAAACTGGTGGGTGGACGTCAAATGCGATTACCCAGAGTGCAGTGCAGCACAATTTAAGGACATTAAAGTATTATAAAGGAGCAGTGCTTTTATTATACAGGGGCCCCAGAGCTTTGGTCGGACCCTGGAAGCACAATGAGGATTATATATTTGTATTTTTCATTGGGGGGGGGGGCACCCTGTCCGCCTGATGTGGCACACCTGAAAACTAGTTAATCTCCAGTGGCTGTGGGTTAATCTCCAGTGGCTGTGGGTTAATCTCCAGCGCTCATGTCTTCACACCACCAGGACTATTCCATGCACTTTGAGTAAAGAAACACCAGTTTGTTGTGTTATAAAACAGTCCCTGGACACGTTCTTATCCACGGCCTTGGATCAGTGAAAACACTGAACGGGCCGTCTCGGTTTGGCCCAGTCCTTTCCCACTACTGTGATGTTCTGGTCAAGACCCAACATCTGAGCTTCTTGTTCAGAGACAACGGTAAAAACACAATCTGCACGAACAAACCTCAATGTTTAGCCATATAAACTTGTGCAAAGATGTAAAACAAATCGCACAAGATTTCATCTACAACCATTTTGTAAATACATAGAAGAGTACATGTTTTACATATCTTAAAGGAAGTCGTTATAAACCCTGTTGAATTCAGGACAAACTGTCTTGCATTGTATAAAAAAAATAAAAATTTTTATAAAAATCACATATGCAGTGTTGAATTGTTGCACCATTTCTTGAGCTCCTACTGTTTTAACAAGACCCAGTCAAAGCTATTTAATTCGCCTGAATTTAGCTGTAATACAGAGGTGATAACTACATTCTGTACAGGTAGTTGGGTAGACAGTCCATCTGGTGCACTGGGAGGACCTGGCCTTACTTTGGCCTACAACCCTTAATACGTTCCTTGGAATGAGAGGTTCACATATTTAACAATTTAATTAGCATAAGCTCCTCTGCCTAAAACACACTAAGCAAATCTACCTGACATTGAATAATCGGTTATATTTCTTACAGTGAATATTCCTCTTCAAATACCAGGCAGCCCAGTGACCTGAAAAATAACCCAAGAGGCTGAAGGGGGTCATTACACAGATACAGATCTGTGTGTCCAAAGTGAATCATGTTTAAAGGTGGAGCATAAACAGAGGCTACATTTATAGCCTGCACCCACAGCCTTACAAACGTCCAAACAAAACAAACAAAACAAAAAAAACAAACAAACAAACAAACTATTCGAACAAACGTGGACAAGGCCCGCTTGTCTGTTTGTACTCCTAACACTGACTTCTCACGGTATTTAATGGCAGTCTTATCTTTTTAAAATAGCTTTTGCGTGTATGTGTGGCAGAAAAATTATAAATCCTGAGATGACAGGAAGCACTAAAGTGTGTCTCCTGAGTATGGAGGAGAGGCTGCCGATCGTTCGACTTCCTATCTCATGATGTGTGCAAGGCAGGCTGTAAGGGAGTAAATCAAAACTGGGGGGTGGAATGTGGGGGGGGGGCAGTTTGAGGCCTTGGGAGGGAGAGACTGCCGAATGACATTGCAGGCATTTTTCAGAGGTAGCTGAGTAGAATCCTCCCATCCCATTCCAGCCCAGCCTCGTCCTCACAAAAAGCAGGTATGGAGAGCTGGACAGGAAGAGGAAGTGCAGAAGATAACCTCAGCACCCCCAGTCCTGACGGCCACGGAAATGCAGGCGACACAGCGGCATAACGTCTCTGCATGCTTGTAAACAAACTGAACTTTCACAACACATACAATGCCGTCTTTGTGTGTATACAAACGCTCAACCCCCACAACACATACAGTGCTGTCTTTGTGTGTATACACAAACTAACAAACAGAACTTCCACGACATGTAATGACTCATCTCTGTGGGTCCTGTTCCACCAATATGGTTCTTGGTGCCGGTGAACAAAACACGAATAGTTCTGCATGTTTCCAACAGAAAACAACCGGTGGTAGTTCTGAAAAATGGTTACCAGTTGATGTAAGACCTTGCTGGTCTTAAACCAGGACCTCTTGACAGAGGCAGAGGATTAGCGGACAAGTAATTTTCACTGTTAAATGAAAGACAAAGTCACAGTTTTAATGCCTTTTTAAGTGCCTAGTAAATACGTTTACCATAGACAAGGAAGAACATGATAATTTAGCAATCTTTTTGTGTGAAGACACTAAATGAGTTGTGTTTGGAAACTAAAATGTATTTTGAAAGCTATGACCAATGCTGTACAGAGGACACGGCCCAACGTGTTTGTTTTGTGTTGCTATTGGAGCAGGTTAATCATGCGGCTGCTACGTCATTGGCTCGAATCTGGCCTTGAAAGGCCAGGTTGAAACACAAACCTGTTCACAGTTAGGAAAGTTCCCGCACTAGCTAAGCATGGGCAACACCACCAGAAATGGTACTGGCACCGGGGGAAGGGGGGGTATGCAGGCATCTAAATAAACAGAGCTTGTTTAATATCCAGGACAGCAGCGTGCACTCCCACAGGGCCCCAACACAATGGCTTGTGGCATGTGACTCAAATTCAGTGTTACTGGTGGTCAGATAGCCAAGCGCATGCAAGTACCGAACAAAAAGGCTTGACAAATACAGTAAATAAATAAAAACATTGTATTAATAATTTTAAATCAGCCATACTTCAATGAATATAGTTTTAAATGAATAAGTAGTCTCATTGAATCATGATTGTGTCTTGTTATGCTTATAACCAATCAGAATGCAGAAAAACAAAAGAACACATCTGATGTTATATCTGGGCAGTATGATAAAGACGGAAATAGGTAAAGGGTCAAAATGAGTGATAAACTGATAAGAACCATCAGAATACAGAAGTTTTTAAAATGCAGTTAGTAAAATGACAAATGAAATTATGCAGATTACTTTAATTATGTACTTTTAAAAGAACAAGGACAATTACTTCACAATTCTTTAAAGAGTTCAGCAACAGAAAGTTAAAGATCAGACATCAGTTGAAAAAGTTCCATAAATGTGTTTATTACACTACGTGACAGTAGTGTATACTTACAGAACAGCACTTAAGGTTAGATTCTCTGATACTGTTTGACCTCGTTTTTGACACGCTCATGTACTCGCTTTGGAAAAGGCGTCTGCTAAATGAATAAAAATGTAAATGTAATGTAATCATAGGTAACAGTCCAACACAGTTAAGTAAGTTCCTGACTTGTGTTTTACATGTGAGAATGTTTTATTTGAGTAAGGATTCCTATATTTTTTATATTTAAATACCATAATGAAATGGTCCAAGGGAGCTGGTGGGTTTCAAACCAGGGATGTCACCACCCTTCGAGCCAAAAACCCAATCCTCCCACTCTGGAAACCAATCGACCGCTTGGCTCAACCCTGGGGGATGACATGACCATCAGTGAAGATGGTCTGCTATTTCACTTGCTGGTCATTGCTGTACCACCTGCATTATCTCAGGCAGCATAATTTTATCCCACTTCTCCACAAATGTAATGGACTGAAGGAGCAGCAAGTTTGAACTTGAGATATTCAGCAAACTACTTCTCCTGTGTGGTGTGCTGCGTACCTGCTGACTACCCTGGTGCAACACAAACAGGTTCCCTCAGTGTGATAACATAGCTTACCAGGGACAATTTAGCTTCTGACTGGTCTTGCATCTACAGCCAATCAGACCATAGAAAAAGATGCAAAGTGTCACAATTGGTAACTTGAGTATGATCTAGTTTTCCACTAGTAAATACATTGTTTGAGCCCAATTAATTATTAATTTGTTTTACATGTAAGTAAAATACTTAGTACTTAGTAAGTAAAACACAAGTACTTTCCCAACAGCAGTAGTTCAACAGTTTGTCTTTTTAAAACTATACAATGTTTGTTTGTATAACCTACATTTATAGGCCAAACCAGACGGTCTGGGGTTCACAGCTGAGGAAGTAACTGAAAGCATGAATGTAAGTTAATTAACTTAATGGTAGGCAGACGTTTGGCTGCTGTTTTCTGTCATTACAGACAATATTAGGCTTCCCTTTGTTTGTTGTGATTAAAGCGTCACTCAATCTTTATTTAGTTTTGCGCTGCAGTTATTAAAATGTATTTTATCTGGACGATTTATACAACCTGTGCCACTTGCAGTGTCGATATAGGCTATTTAATGGCAAGCTCTTGCTTTGTTAGCGGTAAGCTATTATGTCTGACTGTTATGTCTTATAGTTGTTTTAATACTTTAACTGTTTGTTTTGTGGATTAAACAACATGTAAGCAAAGTAAGTGTAAATGCATGTAACGTATTCTTGTGGGTGATACCAGGAATAAAGTTTAATACAAGTGCAGGACAGGAGAAAAATGTTTTAATTGCGGGTGGCTCATTAAACTAATGTGGCCAGTTGTGTGTGGGTGTCCAGTGCTGCCTCTTTCCAGAACGTACACAAAAGCTTTTACAACATGTAGAACACGCTCAAATACACAAGACGTTACATTGTTTGTAGGACCAAACTGATCTATTTGTCACTAACCCAGTCTTGCACCCAGACTACCGCGCACCAAAACCACATCTATAAGAACTTCCCATTTCCACTCTGAATCCAACATCTTAGGAAGCCAAAAACAGAGATGGAGAAATTGCAAAAAAGACAAGAGTTTTATATGATGTCATAATGGGGACTGGTCACCATACAAACCCTTTGGAAAAAGGTTAGTATAGCAATCCTGACATGCTTAAACAGCCATCTGTTTAGGAACATTACTGAGAAGAGGCTTACATCCCATCACATGCAGCTGCTGATTATTGTCTGTGTCGGTGATCTGATGGGATTCCATTGTCTACAATTCATTTTTCTATTTCATTATTTAATACTGAAGCCTTGTCAACACAGCCAATGCATAATACATCAAACGAACATTTACAGTGATGTCACAAATGGAGTACAAATGAAAAATCCAGAAAAACACAAAACCAAAAAATGTAACATCAGAAAAACAGTGTACGCGCCCAAAGAAAACGGTAGTGCTTAGACGCGTGTGGATGTGTGTGAAGACACAATACGTGTGCACATTCACACCTGCTGAAGTTACTCTGCAAAACCAAAATGGGCTGTATGACTTTCGTTACAGTGCGGCGTGTCCTCCTGTGTGCAAGAGGTAAGTAGTGTTGTGGCAGACCATAATCCTAGAGTTATCTGATGAAAGGGGTGGAGGGGCTGCAGCACTGCCTAATGCAAGCCCCCACTCACAGCAACTCCAGTCTGCTCCAGCCGCAGCCACCAGCGACACGACCCCTCAACCCCCTTCTGCCGCTGCTGATTTCCATCTACATGCATTTACAACACTCTGCTCTCATATTCTACTTGATGCATAATCCATCACAGCTCATTGTACGGTCTGAGACTGGAGGAGAGGAGGGGTAGGAAGAAGGGATGAAGAGAGAAAGACAGATACACACCTGTACACACTGCACACTGGGGCGTCAGGGAGAGAGGGAGAGAGGGACAAACGGAAAAATAAGACGAAAACAGGCAGTACACAAGGAGCAGAAGGAAAAGCAGAGCAGCAGCGCTTCACAGCACGTTCACGCACCAACACTGCAGCTCGCATGCCTAGTGTGTCCTGGTCAAGCGCAATGGCCCAAAAATGCACCCGGAAGAGATTGTCATCTGCCTTTACTTAGATCTTTGAAGGCTCAGACTTTGTTTACTTAGCCACGTTGGCTATAAGAAACACTGTTTACGGAAGGCACAGCATGAACACGGTCTGAGTTTCTGCTCCCAGCAGCTCGATAGTCAAGACAGCAATGTTTTAGAACTACGACTAGCCATTTGTCACTGAAATACTTTTCTCCATTTACTGTGTTAAGTATATAAAAAAAAAAAAAAAAAATTAAATATGAAAGCAGAGGCAGAGGTGGCGAAATGCTGAAGGTATCGCTTAGTGCCCTAGCGGGTTAATGTCCCACATTCATCTAGCCAGCCTAATTTTTGCATCTGCCCATATTGTCAGCTAAGAACAGGTCTGACTCTTCACGTGACTGCCACCCTGAAACTCATGTCTGTTCAGGGATGCTCCACCATTAAAAGTGCTGCACAAAGTACTCTGTAAACCATATTAAGCAACCATCAACGTCTAACTAAACACGTTTAAATAAAACATTTTCATCTGGACATGCCTGAGTGTGTGGAGTGTGCATGTTCTCCCTGTGCTTGGTGGGTTTTCTCCGGTTTCCTCCCACAGCGCAGGTTAGGCTAACTGGTGTTTCCAAAGTGCCCTGTGTGTGTCCAACGACAGATGGCGCGACACATCGGTTGGCAGTTCTTCAGCCTCATCGGTGGCTGTGTCTCTGCCGTTCAGCAGACCCTGCACTTTGTGCCGGACTAACGCTAGGAAGTAGTAGTTCAATTATTAAATGCAATATGAACCTAACAGACAACAATTAATGTACGAGGAGGGAAAAATACACACTAACTTTGCAAACACCAGTAATGCTTCTAATTGACCTTAAATCATTACACACTGTACCATCCAACATGCTAAAACACCAGCAGACAAAAATTCCCTGTCGGCCAGTACATAAATCAGAGTATAAAACTCCTGTAAGTTCTGGATCAGAGTGGCAGTGATACACCCACAACAGCAGCAGCGTTTGCACTCCTGGAACCTGATTAAAGCTAAAACAAGGAAGTCTGTGGGTGAAGCACAAAAAAAACAACAAAAATTTCTGTTGGTGTGAGACAGGACACATAGGAATAAGGCGGGGGTCGCACTGGTTCGCTTCCAGACATTAATGCCCCAAAACAGGAAGTTGGTAGTCAGGGGCCAAAATAGCGCATACCCCCCCATCCACAGTTCATGACCCTGTCAATCATGTGGGGGGCAGATGCCACAAGACATTCCAACACAGAAAAGAAATGGTGTTTTTGAAAGCCAAACATAACCTGGGGTATGAACACGTAATTACTCAAAATAATTCTGACCGATTCTATAAATCACTGTGGTCTCATCACCCCTTATTCATGAGATGAAGATGACCACCAAGCATCTTCACATGAACATGGACTCAAGAGTGGGCCTTCTCTGCTTCCATCTCCTCTTCCTCCCATGGAGAAAAACGTGCAGAAACACACAAACGGGACCCTCTCGGCCACGGCAGACAGCTTGACAAGATAATTCGCTCGGTTACGCCCAACCAACTACAGAGCAAATAGGGCATGAGTCAGGAAGCAGAAGTCCTGACACAGACAATCAGCATAATGGCCAGGATGAAGACAATGTGGAGGCTGTGGCACACGTCACAGTCTTGCTCAAACTTTCACACCAGCGCATGAGCATCAAACACAGCATTTACAAAGATTAGTGACACAATGGGGTGTGCTTGTGTAAAAATAACTCACCACAGGGAGGTGCGATGCAGTGCCTTAGCTTCACACCACCCTGGAAGGGTTTATCTCACTTAAACTGCAGGCACCTGCTGTTGGTTACATATATATTGGTACATTTCTCACCGCGCATTGCGAAACGTCCACTAAAGAAGGTAGTCCGTAAAAAGGCCAATAGCAACGCACAGGCTACACACGAACCCTACCCGAGAAGGAGCTCACTGGCTCACGCCTGTTATTCGCCTTACTTCCGAAAACCGATCTGCTACAGAAATGAATTAGCACCTACTGACTAATCACAGCTGAGAAATCAATGATACCACAATATAATTAGCTGTATTAATACTAACGCTCCACATTTAGTACACCCCTTTGTAGCTGGATGTGTGCAGCACATGAAACACCTGCACAAAGGTACAACAGCAGTGCACTTTGGGGATACGAAATGTTCTTATACACTTAGTCGTGCTCTTAACAAGTTGGCTACCTGCAAACACAAAAAAATAATCCCTAAAATATGGCAAAGGAAACTACATTTTCAAGAAATGAGCTGAATGCACAAAAAGGGAGAAGGCGGCTGCTCAAAATGCAATCTGTGACCTTGGGGCAAAGGTCAGAGGTTATTTCTGAAACTTGTGATTAGCTACTAATGTTTAACTCTGACATGTGGTGCGTGATAGAGAAATGGGGAACTGGATAATGACCTTGTTCACAGACACCAGGGCTTTTACACATCACAGCAGACTTCAATCATGAATAAAAACAGGTTCTCTTAAAACAATGCAGTCAACATTTCTTCATAAACCTTTCACTCATGTTTTTCTACTTAAAAAACCATACAGCATTTCTTCAAAGAACAGCTTTCACCGAACAGGCAAACCCAGTGTTAAATTATTCTGTTTTTACACAAGTTTTTAGCATCTTAATATTACCCATCTTTAAAAATGGATCCCATTTCAACTCTAATCTGTGTTTGCTATCTAAGGCACGCCATCTGTTACAAAACATAGTCAAAAGTGTACCTCAGGGGGGGGGGGCTAGCCCCCCTCCCCTAAGGCGGCTGATATAAGGAAGTTAATTTAAAGACCTCATCGTGACAGTTTCCTCTGACGGTGTCAAACTGCTATAGGCTGACCAGCAGGCCTGCTCTCTAAACAGGAAGCTCAGCAGTTCCAGAGCTTGACCCAAACCATGGTGAGGACGCAAAAAAGCCCTACGTTACGTGTCATCGTCTCTCCAACTGGGCCTGGCACGGAAACCTGTCACTCAGCATGAACCACCGCACGACTTTGTCAGTGCCCACTGTGCCGTGCGGTGGGGCACAAGAAACGAACGTCTAACAACAACCAACCTGCGCAGCTTCTCACACACACACACACACACACACACACACACACACACACACCTGAGAAGACACTGGTGTGTGTATTTTAGGCCTGAGGTATTTAAAGATCATAGCACAGCCACTGACCCACAATGCTTCTGAGGGTCATAACTGTAGCCAGACCTTGAGCATCACCCCCCCCGATCAAAACCCACAGCTCAGCACAGCAGCCAGAGACCCCCCCCCTCCTTCCTGTAAGGCTGCAGGTGGTTAAACCGTCTCTTTCTTCAGCCAGTTTATGGCTATGTGGATGGAGCTCTTCAATCTGAAACTAGGGTTATTGTGGTATTGAAATTTTCATTAGTTTTTATTTAGTGTAACACGTCAGATTTCAGTTTCAGGACATGTAGAAGAGTGTTGTGCGTTTTAGTTTTTTCATTTTACCAAAATTGTTTAGTTTTTTGTCATATATTTTAGTTTTAGTTCTACGTTTTTGTTTACCATTCCAAAGGCTGTAATAGTACATTCCATCTCCCATTGAAAAACATGGGAATATTAGTGAGTGTGAACCACTGGACTACAAGCTCTAATTCTATTTTCTACCAACTAGCTACACTTTTTATAATTCCAGTGTGAGGACTGAGGACGAGGAAACTCCAGAAGTTAGAATTGTTATTTGGAACGCTGCGATTCTCTTTGCATCTGAAAAGACTGATTTTCATGAAAACAGATATTTTTTTGTTACGAAATGATTCATTTTTTGTGTCATAAGTTATAGCTTTAGGTTTAAGTATTTTTGCAGGCTATCATTTTTATTTTAGTGAAATTAGATTTTTTATGTGTTTTTTACTTTTCATGATATATTATCGTATACAAAAACCATCTGCAACATAAGAAAAACTGCCTCTACCTGCAGGTGGTCAGTTTACACGGAAAAGAATTTAAAACAATGTTGTGTGCTGAAATGGCCACTGAAGTGCTCACTGAGACCACGCTGGTAAGTAAATATCAGATCTACTCAGAGGGTTTGGGAAACATAACAGAAAAGTGAGTGCCAGCCTCACAGCGGCCTTTCCATGTCCTGGTTAACATCTGCTCTCAACAGAGCTGGCACCAGAAGGGTGTGGAAGCAGTGTGGAAATACTGAACACACACACGGGCATGCGTCCACACACACACTTTCAAAAAACCACCATTTCTAAGAAGGGAAAGATGCCTTCTTGTGTGAAACGCATTAGTGGTGCTGGGCCGTAACGCGGGTGTCTTCCCCTCCGAGAGCACAAGCTCCAGGCTGTCAGTGAGGCCTCCTCTGCCTTACCTGGCACAGCCTGAGAGAGGGTTAAAACAGTCCACATCAACTCAGAGGCATGACAGCGAAGAGAACATCCACAAGTCACCTCTAACACACACAATTACTACAGTAAAGGCACCGTGAATCTAACTGATCTCCTCTGTAGGAATATCACTGCGTTTCCAACCACAGAGGCCAAAGTGGTCACGGTGTGGTCCAGTGCAGGGGCTGACATTAAAGCCCATTCTCTGCTGTGCTCCAAAAACTGCAGCTCCCCCCACCGCTAGGGTATTTTGAAGGCCAGCTGCTCTGGAAGGCCTGCCCACTCCCCAAACATATTTCTCCCCAGAGGACAAGGATGGTGGGGGTCTGGGTGGAGGAGGATAGCTGCATCACCAGAAGGGGAGCCACTCCCTATCATAAACAAAAAACAGAGCAATTAAGCTGGGGTGGGGGGTGGGGGGGGGGTAATTCATTTTTATCGTTTCAGCAGACAGGATGCGTATGCTGTTAGCCTGATTTTTTTCAGTCTGTGTAGGCTAAAACACACACACACACACACACACACACGCGCACACACACAATCTCACTGGTACCACCAGGCACTGAAGAGCGTAAACCCCCATCCTGAGTGAGCAGGCACAGCACCGCACCCCATCCAAAATAAAAGCACAGCCCACAGCCCAAGACAGCGTTCACTACACATCCACAGGAAGCATTTACGGGAAAAAAAAACCACAACCGAAACATACAAACGTAAGTAGGCATGATGCATCAGAGGAAGTGTGATGTGCTGACAGACCACTGCTGTAGGCTGCAGTGTGCTGATTATTTTGGTGTAAATACAGAACTTTTCTTCAATAAATACACACAGAACATTCTCTGAACCAGCCTACATCCTTGTGCACAATCTCTTTAGCCTACATGAAAGGAATACATATGCAAGAGCCTCAGCGCTAATTTGACAAATCTCTGGTGAGGATTAGACTGTACCATCTCAAAATTAAGAGCATTCCTCACAACCACAACGCAGAGAAAGCCTGCAACCGAGGCCCAATGAACTTGGCGCTTTTCGGCCTGCCGCCGGCGCGGGTGAGGTCACTTCCTGCGTGTGCTAGCACTTCGCCGTGCAGCCTCACGCTCTCCTTCACGCTAACTCACCATTTTATTTAAACAGCTGGATACATTAAAGGAGCATCTCAGGTTAAGCTTCTTTCCCAAAGGCGCAATAACAGCAGGCCTCCTGGGAGCGACATCAGTAACGTGCAAGCTAAAAAGATTACGTTTTTAACTGCTATGCCACATGCTGTGGCACAATCTTGTATGAGAGTACACACAAACATGCACACACGCACACACACACACACACACACACACGTGCTCTCTCTCTCACACACACACACACACACACACACACACACACACACACACACACACACACACAGTTTTTAAACAGAGAAAGAGTTACCAGGAACAGAACCCAAGAGATGAGAACGCAAAGAAAGGCAAAATTGAAATAACCCATTCTCTCATTTTTCCAACTGATGATGACTATGACGTCATATCAATTAAAATTAACTTGATTTTACTTTGTACATGTTTTAACAACATTTCACGGTTCTGTGTGGTGTACTTGTACTATGACTCACTCACACACACACACACACACACACACACACACACACACACACACACACACACACACACACACACACACACAGTGCTGGAGACTGGATCATGTCATACACTGATCACTTAGCAGGGCTAAAACCTCTGAACAGATTGCCTCAAATCAGTCCATGTCAGACCATGTCAGTAGCTATCTGCTTATAGGCTCCTTCCAGCTGAGAATACCGATTTGGGTTAAACCACAGCCAAAAGAAAGCATATTGGACCAGGCCCTGGCTTAGGGGAGTCATCCTGACCTAGAGGCCTCATTTCACAAAACAGAATACTACGAATATTTTCATTGCCATAATGGCAGATTTAAACAACAGAGAGAAAAGTTCAGTTTAAGTTACAGTCCATCTATACATATAAAATATATATATATATATATATAAAAATGTGCATGCCAGCATATGACATTTAGGCTAAATGTGAGTCATTCTGTCATTGCAGCCTGGATCATTAAAAAGGATGCCTGCTCACTCCCAAATGCCAGGATAAACACTTTAACAAAGTTACTTTCGTTGCAGTTTCAGTTTTTCTAATTGCACTTAGGGAGCCAATTAAGGTTAAAAAAGCCAAAGAACAGTAGTACTTTTGAACACCAATCTTACAGAGCAGAACCTTCTTCAGGCCTTCAGCAATTAGAGCAACCAGTAACTGATCTGCAAAGCATTCGGTGCGTTTCGTGTTGACGTCTATCTGCATGTTGGTGTGTGCGCTCCCGTGTTCACGCCTATCTGCATGTCGGTGTGTGCGCTCCCGTGTTCACGCCTATCTGCATGTCGGTGTGTGCGCTCCCGTGTTCACGCCTATCTGCATGTCG
>JABJVR010000208.1:0-21662 GCA_025773905.1 Chitala chitala | reverse complement strand
CCCCCCCCCCCCCCCCCCCCCCCCCCCCCCCCCCCCCCCCCCCCCCCCCCCCCCCCCCGCCCCCCCCCCCCCCGCCCAAAAGAGAGCCAAATTACAAAGGACAAAGGGCCTTTCCTTCTGCATCTGTGGGGAAAGCAAAAGGTTTCCCTCTGAGCCATGAGGTTTATGAAGCAGGGAAACAGGCATGGGGGGGTTGCCATTGCTCCGAGTGCCCCTCCACTGATGTTAACTTGAAATGCATAAGAGCATTACTTTGCTGGCTGCCCAATAAGCCACTCACCCATTTGTTTGCTGACTGTGGTGGTGGTGGGGGGGGGGTTATTCCTTTGTATGTACCAAAGATGTTTCGGGCAAAACAGCAGTGGTGCCATGTTTTTTTTTTTTTTTATCCAGCATTCAGTGATCGAACTGCTTTTTAACCGCAAAGGACAGGGTAGTCAGGTTCTCAAAACAGCACCAACATCGATCTCCTAGGAACATGTCACCGGTGTGGGGGCGCTTAAAAGACCTGCACATCAAATTAATTTTCTTGGTCACTGTATGGAACCAGCGTCTCTCCATTCAGACAAGGGGCAGCACTTTTGCGCTGTTAGGACTCAGTTGGTTAACTCATGCCCACCAAATGAACTGGAAACACTTGTATCTTTTAGCCTAATTTACTCAGGGAGAGAAAAAGGACAATGCGTGTGCTTGAGAAGCCCCGGACACATAAAAAGTTGCTTTATTCTCATCTATGACACTGACCACAATGGCCTTCAGTAGTGCAGTTATTAACTTTTTTTGTTCCCAAGGACATAGGGTTTCTTTTCCCACAGCATGGGTCTTTAGGAGCCAGGCTGCTATAGATAATACAAGAAAAAGGCAACCCAACTTAAAAGCTATCGTCCCCATTGTGGTGTCAATCACACACTTACATGTGAGCATTTACAAATTAGCTCCATAGCTCGCTGCTGAGCGCTTGACACTGCCTACACCCCCACCCCACCCCCTCAAATCTTCAGATAGTCTCGCAAAGTTTTCATATCGGCACAATTCACTGCGCTTCTGAAACGTCACGAAACAAGTCGACTTGTGTTAGACTTCACACTAGGGATGTTCAGCTGTACACCTGACCATAGATGGCATGCGTCTCGGCAGCATCTCAGCTCGCAGGTGAGACCAGGACGCACAGGCGCTCACCTACAAAGCGGTGTATGCAGGTGTGCTGGTTGTCGCTTAGGAAGAAGCCAGCCTTACAGCGGCACTCGTAGCTGCCCATCGCGTTGATACACACGTGCTGGCAGCCTCCATTGTTGAACAAGCACTCGTCCACGTCTGGAAGGAGAGCCAGTGTCACTCCTCGGAAAATCAAACTCACGCTTTTACAAAATAAACACGCCGATGAAAATGGGCATCGCTTTTTAAAAACCAGGAGCATTCATGTAGCTATAACACACGTTTAGGGTGACCTCTAAGGAGGTCTGCGTGCGAATGTTGTGCAGAAATCGTTTGTATTTTTTTATTTCCAAGTTCTTCGCTATCAATAGCAAAAAGCGATTTTTGAAACTTGCTAATTATTTGCATTGTACATTTTCACCTGTTACGACACCTGTTTATATCTCTGAACTATATGATAAACGTTATATAAGAAAATTTAACTACTTCAAATTCTAAATGTTAAAATTTGGGAAAAAATAAAGTAATTTACCTCTGGGATTTCTTTTTTATTAGTATAAATTAAATAAATACCATTGTACACTACTTTACATTTCGTATACGTTTACCTATATGTTGACACCGTAATACATAAGAAAAGCCATAATACACAGAAAAAAGAAAAACATGATTTAATTGGAGTTGTGTACTTTATATATGAAACATACGCATTTTTGAGACGCGTTCCTACTAACACGAACTGTTTTTATACTATTTAACTGATTATTTTATGTGCTAACACAAAAGATTTCATACCCAAGCAATTATGTCCATCATGCGCTAACATGAATCCGTCGTGGCAAGTGCAGCGGTAGTTGCCAGGTATATTACTGCATTCATGAACACAGCCTCCATTATATTCCGTGTCGCACTCATCAATGTCTACAAAATAAAGAGGGTCAAAGTGCTTTAATGGACAGTAGTTTTTACGGCTAATTTAGAAGATTGTGTATTTATTTAGACTTTGAAATGTTGACTTTTGGATGTTCTTTGGGGTCGGGGGGTATAAAAGTAATCACATGCTACATCACACACTGTAAGTATAAACACAGTTGTTTACCTTCGCACACTTTCCCGTCCCCCTTAAAGCCCGGCTTGCACGTGCATTTGTATGAGGTCGGAGTATTTTGACAAATCGCGTCGATATGACATTCATCGCTTTCTTCCGCGCAACGATCTGCACCTTAAACAACAAAAACGCAGGAAATTTACTTTAACAATGAGCCAGGAAATGTACTGTAACAACGACCCATTATGTACTGCACTGTACAGTTTTACCTTCTTAAGTAATAACTTGCGAGATAATAATACAGCGGTCAGTTAAGTGCTATATGTGCGTGTGTCCAAAACAAAGCTGTGCAGTTTTTTTCTGTGTGTATTTTAATTATTAATAATTTTTTTAAAATACTTTACACCACTTTGAAATAAGCAAAACTCGTTTCGCATTAAATGTTGCAATCTGTAATAGTGTAAAATTGTTATACAGTTGTGCTTTTTAAAAACACTCCAACAAACATTCCCGTTTAACTAAACTGGAGAGACTGCAGCATCAATAGGACCTTAAAAAGAGCAATGGGAGAAAGCGCGAAAACTCACCTCGATTATATTGGGCGATGGTGTGGTGAGTGTTTAACAAGAGCAAAAAGAAACAAAAGTCCGCTGTAGTACAAACAGATCCCATAGTGATGTGATCCAGTCTTCAGGTGTCTTGGAATGGACGTTTTCACACTGAGGAGTTAACCAAGCGTCTGCCTCATTTTCACTCCACCCTGTCAACCGATTTAACGAGTGTTTCGAGGGGGGAAAGTGTGTGTGTGTGTGTGTGTGTGTGAGAGAGAGAGAGAGAGAGAGCGAGCGAGAGAGAGATTTGGCTGGGGGTAGAAGGTCATTAGTTTCCGTGCTCGCTTCTTCACACCAGCGTACACAGATATGGGTTTTAAATCGCTTCGCAGGTTGTCTGGCTTTGAGCAAAAACAGATTACTCAAGTGCTGCGGCCGCTGGTTACAAGACTTAAATGTCTTTAAACACCGCAGTGTTATTTGTTATAAAGTATCCTACTTACACGTTTGTGTAACTCTAATGCTCTAAAATCGTACTTTTCCTTTTATTACCGCATCTCTCTATAAGCGTGAACTTCCCTCTCTATAGGGTGCTTTAAAATTTAATGGTGTCAGTTAGTTACATGAAGATTATGGGAGGGTTAAGGAACTGCAATTAATGTAATTTGCAGAAACACTAACAATCGCTGCGATCTAGGAGGAGAGTAATATTTCTCAATGCTCGGAAAAACATTTTTTTGAATCGATGTGTTCTGAATTAAACGGTAGCGGATCTCACTGGGTAAATAATGAATTGGCTGGACCGAAACAGGATTATTGTAGTTATATATTTTTTCAACTTTATATAAAATTATGCAAAACCTCGCACGGTTATCCGAATTATATTGGCCGTAGTTAAATGTATACATAGTCCTCCTTTTCTGATAATTATAAGGTACAAGAAAGGAGTCTGTTACACGTCAAAACATTGCATCGTGTCTCAATTTTAGCAACCAACAGAGAAGCAATTTATATCCAAGATATGAAATGTTACCATTTCATCCTTCATGATAAAAGTCGGATAACCAGCATTAAAACTTCAAGCAGGATTGTATCTACCCTCAAAATATAGCAACACCATAAAGTGTTAAAGTGATCGTGTTGGACGTTGTCTCCCTCTTGTGGAAGTCAATAAAACAGCAACAATTGTTTTATATCATACTAAAGTGTGTTACGAAATCCTCAATTAAAAAACGTCATAAATCTGCTTTTCATACGTCTTATTTTGTGCCATCAATGGGAGATGATTTACCGAAATAGTGAAATGATACCTCAAAACTTACGACCAATTACCATGAAACATGAACAGTAGACTGTGGACCCAAACTAAGTGATCAGGCATGCAGGGACCTAGCAGTCATACAAGACAACAGGTATTTCTCTTACATTTTTATTAAACAGAAAAAGAATACAGATGAAATATATAAAACAGTATCATAACTTTTTTCAGAAAGAACCAAAAGTGCACAAAAATAAACTTTTAAACAGTTTGCAGCATCTGGAGATTTTGAAAAAAATAAATAAACATAAATTATACCAGAAAACTTGCAGTTCATACTAAAACTGCTGAATTCTCATGTTTTTCAGTGTCCAAAAACACTTTCTTGCTTCAGAAATGTGAATTTTACCCATGTACAGTTGATTACCATTGACAACACCTTTCCAGCGTTAATTCCCCTCTCATATTGCCATAAGTAAAAAGGTTTGCAAAACAATGAAGGCAGATAAATACTAATATAAATATTTCTTTAAAAATTGATCCCAAACTTCAGACATGACTAACACCACATTAAATACAAAAAAGATGCCTGCTGTAGTGCGATTTTATAACTGAAACATATAGCAACAGATAAACCCACCTACAAAAGCTTGTATTTGGAAAGATCTATATGGTTTACGAGGGGGAAAAAAATGGAGGTAGTGGTTATATGTCGTAAATTCCAAATACAAGACAATCAGTCAATTCGAAACAGATAAATCCCAGAAGAATTTCTGTCTGGTGTTATTTTTGTACACTTAAGATTAAAGCAATCTAACTGCTTTTACTTTCTGAAATGGAAAATCAGATTACTAGAAATTATCCAACAGTGAGTTCAAAGTCAATATGATTGGTCATTTCTTATCCACAGAGAAATGTTTACAAAAAGTTCATCTGGAAGTTCAAACGTTCTAGTTGGGCTATTCTCTAACCATCAACAGAAACTATGACATTTGAACTTTGGTGAAATGTACAAAATAACGACTGGAGGAACATAACCCAAAAAATGTCACAAAATATTTGACATTTAAATAGCCTGATTGCAGCTGGTCCTTTAATTGAATATGATTTCACACATTCAAAATGTCTGCATAGATTTAGCTTGTATTTGTTTACATCTTTAAAACCTGAACAGCAATGACAAACAAAAGAGGGGTTTCCATATTTAAGCTGGATGGCAAAACAGACGAAACACTATATAGCATAACTCTCTTGGTATCATTAGCACTTGAGGGCTACAAAGATGGTAAAGCATACAATGTTTAGAGGTATCTAAGCAGTTTTCAAAACATGTTTCAGGATGACTATACTCCCATAATCTTTAGCAGTGGACAGACTAATGTCAACAGAAAGCATCAACATGGCCACAATGAGAAAATACAAGGCTTTCAAATGTGGACAAATAAAGAGAAAAAAAAATGTACAAATCTGTAGATAGTTTTGGTAAAAACTACCACTAGGAACTGGGAAACACATGGAGTGTTTAGTTGAGAGCATTTATATAAATATTCTTACATACGTACAAAAATTTGGACGTTACGAAAGTCTGAATAAATATGGTAAACAAAGATGCTGTCTATGGTCAGTGAAAACCCTACATGTTGGATTCAACACCTGGATGGCAAACCACATCTTCAACATTTCATTCATTGCATATTTGATTAAACCAACAAGTTCTGAAGATATGACAATTTTTGGGTAACTGGGCAGCAATCAGTGCTGATAAAGGTAGGAAGAAATCTGGAAGGCACCCTGGGTAGTTTGACATCCAAAAGACTGCCCTGAACTCATAATACTTGTCCAGAAACCTGAAAGACCTCTCGCCAACACACAAAAACGCATTAACTGTTTGTTCCTAAAAACGTAAAACAAAGTAGTCATCACAAATTGCAAAGTACCAATCCAAGTACTACTATACCGATTTGAGAAATTGCCGATGACCGCATATCAATACATGGACGAAGTACAAAAAAAACTAAACTCTAAAGATGTTATACTTACCAGCCGGTACTGGTACTAAGAAAAAAAAGCTGAGTTCACAATCTGAACATAATATGCAAGAACCAAGTTATGAGCCTTGGAGCACTCTGGAATTATGTTTCATTATACTACATCACTAATGCCCTGACCTTACAAGCTTTTTTTGTTCATTTTTATTTTCTTAAAAAAGATATGGAAATTCTGTTTTTCCTTTATACAAAAGACAAAAATATTCATAAAATAAAAACAAGGAGACCATCTCTAACAGCTATATAGTAAGCTACCAAGGGAATGGTGGAGGTCAAGTCTGCCACTGGAGACAATGCTAAGAGGAAGCCAATGACACCTTATACAGGGGGAGGAATCATCTACAGGGTATCACCAGCTTTCCTTCAGGTCGTCTTTTGCAAGTGCACCAGTACTGGCAGCAGCAAGGTGCATGTCTTGCACAGGCGCCAACGTTTCCTGCTTCTTGGAGCTGCAGCAGGGTTTGAAGAGGCGTGGGTCGATAATGACCTCACCAAAGCGGCCTTTGTAAATGATGCCACAGCAGACCTTTTGCCTGAGGGAAAACACAGACGTGTTAAATCACTCCTTCAACCATTTAAAAGGTGACAAACTCCTTTATTCACCATTCAAGCTTATGCCAAAGACATTGTGTGGAACCGATTAAATGAAAGAAAACGCTGGATAATAAACGTCCATGATGGATAATGCGCATGACCAAAGGGGAAACGGTCAGATTGAAAATTAAGTGGGCTGTCCTGCACTATACCTTTTCCAGTAGGAGTGATCCAAGAAGGAGAAGCCAGAGGGCGATGTCCGCCTTTGCTTGGACTCAACGTCAGATCCATCGTCCGAGTGGTTACTGTAGCTGGGTGAATGCGGAGGAGACATACTGGATGTGGTGCTGTGAGCATCTGAATCTGTGGGAAGGGGGAAGGTGGCTTCCACATGTTAAGATCATTAAGAACACCATACAAGCCTTTCACTGCAGTTTCATGTCACAATTCAAATAACTGACTGTACGAACGAGCAATGTGTGAGCAATGACAGGACATGAGAGGCGACATCTCAGTGGGAATATCTGACACACCTTTTGTTTTGCTAAACTGCAACTCACTCTGTCTTTTAAATTTGTGGAGCCTCTTCGGTTTAGAGCCTTTCTTTGCCTCCTTGATCTTCTCCTTCTTTGGCTTTGTTAGCTTGAAGCCAGGGCCTGCTCTGGCATCCACCACCTTAGGAATATTACCAACTGATATAGTCATTCAAGCATAGAGTTAAGTGTATGACTTCACTCTGAAATTAACATAAACCTTTAATATACACTGCATGAAAAGGTAATTGTTTAACAGGGACTGACGTGGTTCCAGTTCTTTTTGGATCCAAGCGGCAGTTTTTTCCATCGCTTCACCAAGAGGACACAAGCATTGCATATATCTCCAACCCGATCTTCTGCTAGCCTACAAAAAGCAAATTGATGAGTGCGAAAATATTCACAACACAACACCAGGCTACAATCAGCGCTCTGCAGTAATAGATAACGAAAAAATAAAACAAATCAATTAAAAATAAAACAAATCAATTAAAAATTAAACACTTTAAATATGTCAAAAAAAAAAACAGATCTGCTAAACTAGGTTATGGTGATAATCATAAGAATATATCCACTACAAAGCAATCCCATCCGATTTAACTTACCCAAAACAAAGTCTGAAGTTTTCCTCGTATCGGCTGCTGTCCGTAAACCGAGAACTGGAAGACTTGGTCTTGCAAATGCAACACCCTTCATGGCTGCGATATACCTTCGACTTATGAAATCCAAACATCTCAAAGCACGACTGACAGTGGACACGCAGTCTGGACTGGGGAGATCAAGGGAAACAAACAAACGTGACTTTAAAAGAACAACAAAGCGCACAATGCCGTGCACGTGCAAAGATGGCATCGCTTAGAAGGGGGCGGGCACCGTAACCACGCATATCTCGTCTGGCAATTTATATATACACTAATTTAGCCGAAAACTTATAAATGTAGGATCTGAGGATGTTACGACTTACCTGTGCTCAATGTACGTAGTTCAATGACCAAATTTAAACGTCAAAGCTTATTACACATGGAAAAAAACATGCACTTTCCCTCCGTAAACATCGCCACGCATTTTGAAAAACGTCCCAGACGGCTGCTTAGCATTTTGGAGTGGGGATTTTAAACGAGTTTTTAAGTTAAATGGTTCGCAAAAGGTACAGTGCTTTGGTGTATCGTATTTCAAGTTGCGAAACTGAAAGTAATTTGCCTATTTGAAAATTCAAAAAATATATTTTATACGTTAAAATGGTTGCTAAAATTCACGTGAAACGGAACGAAATGTAAAAAAAAGAAAAAAAAAATCAAAAATGTACATGGCGCAGTACCTTGTGCCACTCGAATCGCACGATGTAATTTTATCCATCAAAACGCCGTCTGACGCCATCATGCAACAAACCGACTAGTATCAAAAATATTCACATAAAAATGAAAATGCTGCGATAATGGCCACGTAATGAGCAAATACTTTTGTGTAAAACGTTAGTAAGAGTTAATCGAGCACATGCGGTTCGTATATGTCGAATGATCTCAAACAAAAAAAGCGGGGAGGTCCCTTCTCTTAAAGGCACGCTCGGTTGTTAGAAACATTAAACGAGTAAAACACACATAACAAGTAACAACTGGCGCATCAAAGTAAATATGCTGTTCCATTACAAGGAAAAAGACATAACCCCCAAATTTTACTTTCTATCAAAATCCAAACCCTCTCTGGCGAGAGCGCGAAACTGCTTTATTTCTGGAGTTTTTGTTACTACCATGCCACGCTTTGCATGCATGTTCTCCCATTGTTGTACGTTAATGCTCGCATACGTTCTGTTCAGTTTTGTCCACACCGCAGACATTTCAAACTTTAAATATCGGCGTTTTAATGTTTCTTAATGGTCTATATAAACAGGACAAACATTTAAAAACGTGACTTACCAAAAAGTTTCAATCCTTTCTGTTTTCTCAAAGCGACACTGCGCATGCCGTACTACTACTGAATACAGCTGGGCATTAGAATCTCATTAACATAAAAACATTGACACAAAGCGTAATACTACAAAAACACCATATAAGGAGAGCAACGTACTCGTTTAAACACAAATGTAGCCAATAACAGAGAGGAATGGAAGGTATTTAATGTTGTTGCATGTTGGGAAAAGTAGTGAAGCTGTTCAGAGGACGGAGACAGTTACCGTTACAGAGAACTTTAACAAACTACACTACCCAGAAAGAATATGGACCAGACGGGATTAAACAGAAATTCTATTGTTAAACTGGGTTTCCGAAATGGCGCGAATAGGATGAAGGCTGTTCTGTAAATAATTTACCAGTGGTTTAGCCTAAATTGTATATAGTGACTAAATGTTCATGCTTTCTTTATTACGTAATTTCAGGTAATAAAAAATAAACGAGAACAGAAGTTAAGAGCACTAATTCCATAAGGTCCTCTTGTGTTTACATTGTATACACGAGTCTGACTCCTCCCCTTAAGGATAACCATTTTGTGTACGTGCGTGGCACACAGTCCATTCACAATTCGGCTTGGAATGTTACTACCAGGCCAGCCATTGGGTTAAGGATACAATGTTATAAAGTATTCACAAGGGTGTTCATGTACAGATGAGAAGGACGTCCAGCGCTGCAAGTAGTCTGGCCGTTACACAGCGACAAGAGCGAGTACGGCGCAATATTTTGTCCCGTTATGATTTATAACGGTGCCGCAATAAGTAATAACTGTTTTAAATAGCGAAATACTAGATTTGAATGACAACCTGCAGTCAGAAAATGAGATGACTGAGACGACAAGTAAGTCTTAATTCTCAATGTTGCAAAACTTTACCGTTTATTAATAAGGACAGATAAAACACATATGTAACCACCCATGGTGATCTATTACAGAGCTACAGCTTTAATACAGATCCGGTACCAGAGCAGTTATAAAATCATAAACAAAGCCTTCTATAAAATCACTTCCCATATACATTATTGTTAATAGCAGTCTACGTTCTATATACTGTATTTTGTAAAAAATATACAATGCACTTTTACATACAGACATTTTGTTATTTTATACACTGTACACTGTTAATCACTTATATTACACTACATAACACAGCTCCCAGAAATATCAAAACAACCACCACCACCCCCCTCCAAAAAACTATTTTCATTTTTTGGGATGAAAATGAAATATTCTATAAAGCAGCCATGTCATGACTTTGTAATAATGCGGTCAGTAAAATTACAAGGTAAACCCGGTCATTGTACTAACAATTTTAAAACTACATTTTGGATTTTTTTTTTCAGTGATGTAAGAATTGCATAGCATATACAGCAGCACTGCACGGTGAGCGAGAGAAAACGGGGAGCTTTGGGCTGTATATTTAAACTGACAGAACATTACCTAGAATACCTGTGTGTACAGGTAGCAACATGACGTTACGTTCTGCTCGAAGACAATGAGCACGCAGTAATGAGGATTAAACGTCACAGTCTTGACTGTGAAATACTTTAAAAAGATAATACAATTATGTCTGTTTTAAACTACGTGACGTAAAAATGCAAAAAATGGTAACGTCAAAAAATTACAAGCGTTTCTGAAAAAGTATTTAATTACCACACCAGAAAAGTAGCCAATCAATTGACACATTGGTGCTGGATTTATTCTTACGATTAGAGCGTACGTAGGAGTGGGACAAATCGTAAAATTATTTTTAAAAGCGGGTAAACTTCTCTTTGTTGTCCATTCTACGCAGTTAGTCAGAACTTCTTTGATAAGCACTGACTGGTTGTCAGGCCAAAGTTAATTATTCAAATGCATTCAATGTACTAATAAATTAATGCTATACAAATTTCTGCAAGAACGTATAACTGTAAAAGGAAAGTTTAAAAATGAAATTACTTGGAGGTATTCAAAGGAATGCAAAAACAGTCTGGTGCTGTGGACCGACTACTGTTGCTACAGGTGAATTTGCTGTTTAGGGTGTATAAGTGCAGAGGGTTAAGCTACATTTTCATAAATGGTTGGGGCTGTCTTATTGTATTAGCTGGTCAAGTGTGATATGTAAAATCTGAGCATCACTTTCCCAAGACCGACCAAGTCTGTGCATTGCTTCTGGAACATATACAAAACTATTTAAAAGGAGTTTTTCCTCTTTCAAATATAAAATTCACTTTCATCATTAATACTTATAAAGCATACATCTATATCATTTGCTTTGAGCTCTGAAATATGACTTCAAAATTCTGACAACAGAGCAAGCAACTTGACACATATCAAAATAATACTGATCCTTTCTGAAAATATATTAACTGTTTTAGCTCCGTGCTTTCCTTTTACATATATCCACAATGACGACGTCATCGAAAAAAAAAAAAAAAAAAGGTAGAGGTTTCATTAATACAGTATAGCACATGTAGGAGTGTGTTCACCAAATAAAAATGATAATCATAATAGAAAACCTTTAAAATATATAACGGCATATTGTCAAGAATAAAAATTATGACATTTCAAAAGGCTCATTGCACTTACTATATGACCAACATAAAAGTAGCTTTAAAATAAGCCAGACATAATTTTCTTTTCAAGTGTCCGTAATTTTTTTTTTCCCATAAAAAAAAAATTTCCCTGTTCGCTTGCTACGTTGGGTTGTACGAGTGTTGACGTGAACCTAAATGCCGATTCCTTTCACTAGTGATGCTTCTAGGGTGATGTTGAACTCCTGCAGTGTCTGCAGCACTCTGATCAGGGAATTCACCAGTGTGTGGTCTTTTATCAGTGCTGAGTCCTCATACATCTGTGCCGTGACTGGACAGTCTGCCAAAAGCGCGATCCAGTGGTGAAGCAGGTGGTCCCTGCAGATGAATGGAGACACCAGGTCAACTTGTGAGACACACAGTCAAATGCACGCAGGAAGAATTTTAAAATGTGACGTAATCTTGATAGACCTACGTGCTCAAATTTGTTTAATTGTGTTGTTCCACATCAGCCATTTCAGTAATGGTGAAAAAAAGACTGACAAACCAGACTTCCTCATATCATTTCAGTAAATGACTGATTCTCATTTTATTTTCAGTACAAGAACCCTTTTCCTGCACGTAAAACTGTGCTTTCCTACTGAGATATCGCCTGCTGTCTGGTAGCCTCCCGTGTAAACAGGGAACAACTTGTATTTGTTTTCATAAGCCATGATCAATGAAATGTTAAGTGATAAGGAGTGACAGGAAGTACAGTCATTCCATTAGCTCTGAAAGAAAGGAAGAAGCAGCTTATTATGATGTGTTAACTGATGGGCCTATGCGGAAATGTACGAGTTTTTCTGGAGCTGAAAACATTATTAAATCAACACTGACTTGCACCACCCCCCTCCTCCCCCTTTATCTGGCCCTACAATGGGCCAACCCACCTGGCCCCCAGACACACGAGCATTTGGAACTTTCCGTCCTTGCCGATGTTCCTGGGCGTGCTGTTTATGGCTCTCATGAAGCGGCAGAAGTTGCGCGCCTGCGTCCGCCAGTTCTCGTCCTGCACCGTCTCCTGCTGCTCCGGGCTCTCAAAGTGATTTTGTGCCTTTTCTGCAGAGGGGGAACATGAGAATGTGCATGCTCTCATCCATCATGGAACGTTAACCTACAACAAGAAGGAGCCTCCCTGATGGAAAGTTGTTCTGGCTTGCGGACCGCGAGCGAGGCCCTTACCAAGGAAGTCCCAGATGAAGACACTTTTGAAGAGGCGTGGAGACTTGAAGCCATGCTGGAAGACCTGCTCCAGAGCCCACACTAGGCCACCCTCCCCACAAAGCAACAGAGTGAGACTGCCCCTCTAGAGAGCAGAAAGAAAGGCAAGCAATGAGAGAGACGCATGAAATCACTGGACATTCCAGATCCCTGTTTAAATTGTGTAACTATTACAATTCAGACTTTCTTTAGAGAATCAAAGGAGTATTCCTGAGCCCTTAGCTGCTGTGTAGAACTATGAATGATACATTGAGAGCAGCTTTTTAACAATGTCCCGACAACCATTGATAAGAGTCTTACACATGGCAGTGTTAACAATGTAATCACAACTGAAAGGAAAGGTATCATACCAAATTACAATCTGCTGTGTATTTTCACATTTCAGTAATCCACCTCACCTCTTTCTCTGGTTTGTGGAAATGCTTGACTATTCCATTGATGGCTTCTCCCACGCCCTCTTGAATCTGACCTGTGTTTAACTCTGGGGCAAAAGATAGAATCTGTCAGTACTTCCTGAGTCTCTCTACACAAATGCCCATGTAATCAGATCACCAATGTCTTATTTTGAAGCCTATATTGGGCAAACACAACACAACATTTCTCAAAAGGGCTGAAAGAATAGCAGCACTTTGAAACTTTCTTATGGCAATGTTTATTTTCAATGAGGATTGCCCAACCTTTGCTCACCCAGTTTGGTTCAGTCTGTCAAGATACTCACTTGGTTTGCTAGTTGGTGAGATGGCAACAAGCCTTCGGATCATACCAGGGGACTGCTGCAGAGGGGGCGTCCGGCAAAGCCGGTCCTCGTTCTCTGTGCAGGGCGTCATCAGTTCTCCTACTAGGATTCTCTCTAGACTGCCATCGTCCACACCCTTCCCAAGCCAACGGCCACACGGGAACCTAAAGTCACAGAGAAATCAGCTAAAAAAACAAGCAGTTTCTGTAGTAAAGCATGCCCAGATATTGAGTGTATGATGGCCACTTTTTACCAACTTTGCTGTGTGATCTAAATGTGGAAGAATAAGTGCTGGTCTCTCCCTGCGACTGCACGTGTATGTGCTCACTTGTAGGTGTGTCCGGTGATCTCGTTCCGGACCATGACGCATTCCACCAGCCACTTAGCGTAAATCCCCGAGTTGTCGTGTCCCATCTGCACGGTGGTCAGCTTTCCCAGGTTCTGGCACTGCAGAGGACAGTGGGTCAGCTCGGCAGTTACGGAGAGTCTCTGGCACCAACTCCTTTGTGGGCTTTAGGTACCGCTCCAGTCAGCCGTCAGGAAGCGACCACAGCTCCCTCTCTTAAGCCCGTCTGAGCCCATAATTACTGTTCTTTAGCCAATTACTTACCGGCTTCACAGAATTCGTCGTGCATGATGACTCACAGCAGTCATTTGGCAGCAGACGCGTTTAACACACGATAATTTACGGCCGCTGAACGTATCCCAACACTGATTCGTTCGTCCCCTCCTGAATCCTGAACCTAACCACTTACCTCAAAGGTGATCTCCAAGGTGCTCTTGGGTACCTGGAGCACCCCTGTCTCTGAAAGTTCCCCGGAAACACACACCCATGGGTTGGCTGTGAACATGGATCCGCCCAGTTTCTTACTGGGAATGACGACCACGTGGTATGGGATCACTTTGGGAAAGCAGACAGAGGAACGACATTACGTGTGCACTCAAAACACCCCATTGCTGCCATGCATGCTCGTTACAGGTGCTCTCTCATTGCACATGAGAAAAGAAAAACAAACGGGCAGTAATTTTCCAGACCCAAAACTTTGAGATCTTTTTCCTGTTCATGTGATCCTGAGAAAGTGTCAGAACATTACGGGCCTTTTGTGTTTTGTGTTCGCAAGACAGGTTATTTGGCAAAAACCACTTTTTCCTATTAAGCCATCAGTACATTCAGCTCTTAAATGTAACAGTTTAAATTTATCGCCACACTGCAATATACTAATTATAATAACTGTAGTGGCAAGTACAGCATCATCATGTGATGATTTTACTGTAATGTTATTAACTGCTCAGGCATCTTCCCAAAAGACTGAGAAGATTCACCCATGTTACAGGACTAAAAATATACTACATTTATACATCTTAGTTATTTAAGCCGTCAGTCCCCTCCTCTGTGGAGTCTCTGGACCGTGTGAGTCAAGGTCACGGCTGGACGCAGGGACACGGGGACTCACTGATGGTGGTGAAGACGTTGGTGAAGCAGAAGTAGTCCACAGCGTTGAATGACAGCAGGTGGTAGAGGAACTGCTCCTTCTCATCGTCGCAGCGCAGAAAGGCGTACCGTTTATACAGCTTCCTGGGATGAGAGACGTCCAGTTCAAGACCAGAATCCTGGTTCAGGTGCCCCTAACACTGCATTACACTGTATTGCTCTGATATCTATCCAAAAGACTGCTGATGCAAATTAAGTCTGTTTTTCTACATGGTATCACACGTTAAGTAATTACATAGTCACGCTGAAATCATTAACTCTGTCTTATGCACTTATGTTGGCTACAGCCCAACTTTACTCAAAACTCAGTCATTAATGCAGGCAAACTAATAATAGGACACATTTTTATACAAGCATGTAGGTTATTTATAGAAGTTGTGTGGGAAACTTTTTTGTTGCCAATGAAACAAAAATAAGAATTTACCTTTTAGTAAAGTAGCTCATGGCTAGAGTATAATTTAAGGCTCCAGAATAATTGTTGGTGATGGCCTCAAATATATGTAATTCTTCAAAGGGTTTATTTAATGGGTTAACACACACACACACACACACACACACACAGACACACACACACACACACACACACACACATAATGCCTCAGACTTCAAAGCCAGATAGTAGAGCAGTGGTATTCCGAAATGACCACATATGGTTCGACTTGATTTTATGCATCCGTTACAGATGAATATTTTATATGAACGGCAGTGTAGCAGTACAGTGTAATAACCTATAATAAACCAGCATGAGGTCCTCTGAGCTGTTTCTGCCTGCATGGATCAACTGTGATAACTGCAGCTTTCGTACTTGGTCAGTTCGTGGTCAGACAGCAGCTGTTTAAGGTGTCTGGAAAGCAGCTTCTTCTCCATGGACAATCGCACCCAGGCCCTCGCCTTGCCCACATCTGTCTTGATCTCGCCGATGTTCTGGATGTGTCTACAGGGTGGACGAAGAGTGTGCAGACATGGGCGGGCTGAGGTATGGCAACCACCGTATCCAAGCGCCATGTGTAAACACACCCTGCTCCGCTAGAGAACTAGAAACTGGGTCACAGCCTCAAAATTCCACTGTTGCCAAGGCAACTATAGACCCCCACATAGGTACCAGGGTGTTTATCCTTGGATAAACAAAAGACAGGAAATAGCTTGGCTCAGGGTTTTTGTCTGCCTTCTGTTATTGGCCACAGCTGCTATAATACCCCTTAATATGTAGCTCCTATAAAGCAGCAGGTGAAATTCTGTTCAATGTAGTTTCTTTAGGTAATGATTACATAAGTCATCCTGTACTATATGAGGTACTCAGAAAGGCTGTAAGAGAGCCAGGCAACCATGATGGACGTTACAAACTGACACACATCCATTTTCCACCTTGCTTACCCACATGGAACAGTCTGTCACCTATGTTAACTTCTTCAGGCTACACAACATACAGAATACACAAGATTAGATATTATGTAGCCCGAGTTTAAATATGAATTAGAGTTTTAATTATACTGACGTAGTACAAAAACTACATAAAACAAATTACAAGTTAAAGCGATCAAAGTCAACAACCCGCATTACGCAAAATACAAAACATACCGCCAGTTCATCACTAGATGGCAGCAAATAGCTAATTAAAAAGTACAAACCATTTGTGAAACTGGCAATTTGGCAGGAACCTTTGACTTTACAGATCTATGAACTACTGAATAATCAACACAAAAAACTACTTTAATGTAAACATTTACGTTGAGAAAACGGGATGTCCTTTACACTACACTTAGCTTAATGTTACTGTGTCTGTAACTCCGCGGCGTTTGGCGGACTGTGGCTAAATGGTAACAGCATTCAGCTGGGGTGCAAAAACATTGTGAATCGAATAGTGCCCCAGTCACTAGACATGTCCCTAAGTCCTAACGCCTAGCCCTAATGTCCCTAAGTACTAACGCCTAGCCCTAATGTCCCTAAGCAAGACACTCAGCGTTAGTTCCTCAGGTGCCGAATGACAGCTGCCCACTGCTCCCCCAGGGGTTCGGTCAAATGGATGGGTCACATGCAGAGAACTAGTTTCACTGCAACATGCATGTGTTGTAATATGTATACATACTCAATGATAATAAAAAGCACGGCTTCTTCTTGAGACAACCAGGTTCATCTCCTTGGTACATGTCACTTAATGTGAGAGTCTACAATATCTTTAGTGTTTTTAGCCTCCCACTGGTTGTTTAATACATGCCTTCCTAACTGTGTTTTCCTCCAAAAGGAAGATGGAGTGTGTTTGACTCACCTCATGTCCTGTATGAGAGATACTCTCAGGGGGGGCAGAACAGACCCGGCGTCAGATTTGCGCCTCTCTGTGTCGTGGATGAACCCTGGGAAGATACAGGTTGTCGCGCAGCGCTCGTTTAACGGGTCATGCCACATATGAGAGGGACAGTTGGGTTCTGTAACCTCATCACCTGCAGTGGTTTCTGGCTCTGATTCAACGTCACGGACAGTCACATTACAGTGAGCTCACTATGGGGCTGGATCCAGGTGAGAAGAGCCACTTACCTGGTGGACCCAGACAACCTGGGGTGGCGTCCTTCTTCTCTTTGTTCTCCTGATAGTGCAACAAGTGTGACCACAAGGCAGATTTACCCTGGCAGGAAGAGAAGAGAGTGGTGAATGTTTAAAGCAGTATCCTGGTTTGACTCCGCTGTGCGCTTTGCCTCAGTCTCAGTCTGAACACCAGAACTGTCTTAACCTGATTTATTACCCATTGTTGACTATTTGTGTGAGCCCCAGAGTTTAACAAACTCCTGTTGCTTTCTTTCCATGTAGCATAACAAGCTATACAGCATGGCCTTCATTTATGCAGCGACTCCACTACAAAAAAAGGGGCAATCTGTCCTGTGAGGTTACCTTCATATAGGGAATCTAAACTTTAGATCACATCTCAGCGTCTGATTGGCTAAACATCAGTGTTCAGAATGTACGTCTGCAGGACTGTTCAGGGAAAAACCAGGAGTGGCCCTAATCCCCACTCAGTCTTGCCTGGCTACCCAGAGTCCACCCCACCTACGTAATCTTTAAAAGATAATCAGGAGTCAGTTACTTATTTTCTGCTTTTTTAAATAGATCCTAACAGACCTGAACTCAAAATTTACAAGTACTTTATATTGCTGAATACCTCAGAAAAAGTTGTTTAAAGACAATGAAAACTTTAATCAGAATAGAAATGCAATCTATTTTAAGGCTTTTTGCTGTTTTGTCTCCCCATCTCTAACTTAATTGTTCAGCACCTCCCCACTCATATTACAGTGCTCTAGACATAACTGGTCCTGGACCTTTGCTTGCAGAACTGAGTGTTGATCTGATTGGTCACTGTGGAGGCTGCCAGGTTACCTGCTTGACCTGCAGGCCATGGCTCCAGATCCTCTCCAGAAGGTCGCAAAGGCTTGCGATGAGCGTGTTCTCCTCCACGCCCGTGATGTTCACCTCCCCGTGGCCCAGCTCCACCGCCTCCCTTCCCATCTTCTCCACCAGCATGCGCTTGGTCTGGAGAGACATGGAGCCGAGGTGGCACCCGGCATCAACACCCCTGCGGTAACCAGCTTGTAACCAGCAGAAACAGCAGCTGGGCTCTTTTCTTGCCATCATCATTTAGTTTCTTTTGTACTATCAGATGTTCAGATGAGCTCATAGCTGTACATTAAAAATATACTATATAGTTTGATGGATATAAGTACCATCTTAAGGGCGTCTACAGCGGATCTCTTGATATAGTCACAGATGCTTTTTTTGTTCGTAATACTACATTTCTTAAGGCAGACAGGTCAGGAGCACGAGTCTGACTCAGCAACCATAAACAAGGAGATGGAGTGTACCTTGTTCCTGCATTCCTTTAGCAACCCTTCCACAAACTTCCAGTTGGTCTGCGCAATGACGGAGGGCGAGAGGTTCGACAGCTTGGGCTGTCGGATGGTGCTGCCCAGGTTCCGGGCCTCCTGGATGTACTTCTGCAGCGTGTCGGAAGAGAGTTCGGTTACGCCACCATGCTTATGAAACAACGGTGCAGGGCTGCAGGGGTGGGGGCCCAGTGAGAGTGGGAAAGGGGGAGTCACTGCCCTCTACTCCAAACTCAGGCAGCAGGGTGACGGGGTGCAGGATGGCAGGCATACTTCGCGTCCTCTGAACACATGCCATTTTCTATCTGTGTCATATGTAAGAAGCAGGACTAATTCTAGTGAAAAGAAAATTAGCAGCGCTCAAGAAGAGGCCTTTTGTGTTAACCTCACAGCTGACGGAAATTAGACCTGAAACCGAATAAGCCTGTTAAGGCCTCATTGAAAACAAAAATATTTCCATTTCACAGCGGATGACAAGTATGACTGGGCCCGCACTGTCAGTCCCACTCAGATGGTACTAATGACAGCACAAACGCAAAGACCGGTCAAAAGCTGTGCCTTCAGAATGGCTACTATATCTGTATGCAGTTTAGCTGAAAAACTGGAATCCTAACTGCGTCAAAACTGCTCCTACATTCTGCTTCCTGTCTAGAGGGCGGGAGACTAGGCAGGATGTTGAGGAACAAAGAGGTCGGGGGGCAGGACAGTAGAGCTGCCACGCGTCACACGGGCAAACCAGGCCAAGGGCTGCACAGCCCCAGCTCTCCACGTACCAGGTCGATGGATACCGACTTAAGGCAGGGCCTGACAGACTGAGACTGCCAGTAGTGGTCCAGAACACGCAAGAACTGCAGCTCGGAATAGAGGCACTGCAAGTGCTGCGTCGAGTGCAGGCGAGACGGAGGAGAGCGGCAGAGAGAGAGGCGCATGCAGCAGGGAAAATAAACAGAAAGGAAATCAACAGCAGCCACCACAGCTTCCAGATTAATGTGTGCGTGCAAGACGATTAACAGGCTGCTGGTTATGGATTACGAGACAAACAGCTGTGGTTGTTAATGGTATAGTGGTTAAACTGTACTGGTATAGAAAGGCTTAATGTTAACCATGACAACACTTGCTAACCTCTCTCTGGTCGTTGTCCAGGTACAGGTGTTCTGCGTGTTGTTTTTGTCTCTCCTTCCGTCTCCACTGCGCTGGAGCACTTCGCTTTGCCCACCTGACGTTAAAAGAGATGCCAACTATTTCTCAGCAGTTTTACTCAACACTTACTCAACACTCAGAATAAATAAGCAAGTAAAACTACTGATGTTCAGTAATGGCACACTTTTAGCTGGTTAAACAAATGACACTTGACACTTGGTTCTGACGTGCCACTCAGAGACATTCCCAGCATGCACCTGTCCCTACTCACTTGTTGCTAGTCGGTCCTGTGGAGAGAACGTCGCTCTGCAAGCGTGGGAAGAAACCTGGCTCATAGCGGCCCTGCCCGATCTTCATGTCTAGCAAGTGTGGGTGCAGAGCAGTGTGGTCAATCTTGGACATCCGCATCTCGATGGCCTTTTCTGTGGATACAAACGGAAAAGCGGTTGTTACTATGACAACCAAAGTTACTGCTGCCATAAAGCCTACTACACACCAACTGTTATACTGACTCAACACTTTAAAACTAGGAGCTTTAAAACTTTTTTTTCCCACATTGAAAACACTTTGAAGTTATTTTAATAGATGTCTGATTTTGACCTGTTTCCTATGATGAAACAGGTTAACAATCATGCCTGATTAAGAAAAAATACTATAGGCAGCAGAATTAAAAGGATAATGCTTATCCCATTTATTGCAGGGCGGGAGTTTTGTTGCCATTGTTGCAATGTTAACAGGATCTCCAGAGAACCTGTCAGTCACACCACTGAAACATGGAAGCTGTCAGCCTTACACCTTCACACCATGCAGTAAACACATAAGAAAAACGCCACAATTACTGTTAGGACCAGCTGCAATGATCTCTACAAACTGAAAACACTCTCCCCCTTATTAGAAACACACGTTAGTATACATGAAAGCAATTAAAAGAAAATTTTAAAAATCACTTAACCATCCATATTACTTCCTTCAATACGTGTAGCAAAGCAAAAATGGCTAATTAAAACTAACCAAAATCTGTATTTAGACAAGTTTCAAAAATCATACTGTGAAAGGCAGTTGTATTTGTTAGGCTCCTTTTTGTAGGTTATATTTCTTGTACTGTTATTTTACAGTTAACATCATGTCACTATATTAGGCTAGTGGTAACCTAAAACTCCCGCAATATAATTTTATATCTCTGTGCCACAAGACTGGCTAGTATTAATTCTTTCAAATGACCAAATCATTAGTTCGAGTAAGTGCAAGCGATATTATTTCACCAAACTCGTGTCATTCACTTAATGTGCTGACGTCATGCACCCCAAGTATGAACACCTGGAGATACCGGGTCAAGTGAAAAGGTACATTATTACTAATGTGGGCTTTTATGGCCTTGTGGGTTTCCGTACCAATAGAATGAGGGGGAGGAGCTACCAGATCGATATTCTCAAAGCGCTTTTTGAGAGCAGCCTCTGAAAACAAAAAAGTCAGTCTATCAACAGGGAGTTTCATCTGATACTTTACTTTGCTGGGGGGGGGGGGGGGGGGGGGGGGGGGGGGGGGGGGGGGGGGGGGGGGGGGGGGGGGGGGGGGGGGGGGGGG
>JABJVR010000207.1:0-20010 GCA_025773905.1 Chitala chitala | reverse complement strand
CACTGGGCACGATGCAGGGTAAACCTGCCTGGGTGCCAGCCCAACACTGGGCACGATGCAGGGTAAACCTGCCTGGGTGCCAACCCAACACTGGGCACGATGCAGGGTAAACCTGCCTGGGGTGCCAGCCCAACACTGGGCACGATGCAGGGTAAACGTGCACTTGGTGCCAGCCCAACACTGGGCACGATGCAGGGTAAACCTGCCTGGGTGCCAGCCCAACACTGGGCACGATGCAGGGTAAACCTGCCTGGGTGCCAACCTTTCACAGCATCCCACCTGCACTGACTTGTATATTTTGCATTAATAATGCTGTTAAATGAATTAAAGTGTACTGCACATTCAGACCTCACTTGTGCACCTCTCTCTAACAATGCTTGTTAATTTTTAGGACACTATTTCATGTGTTCCAGAAGGCTCCTCCGGGGAACAGACAGGACGGTGTTCTGGCAGAAGGTGTCTTTCATCACTATTGTGCAGCCATGAGAATAAACTTTTTAACTGACAATCTCATTTCACTGTCAATCTCAGTGCAAAAGTGGTCTGTGAAAACAAAGATTACAGTAATTACAATTGTTCACATACTCTTCGTAAATTAGAGAAAAGTACTGCACGTCTGCAAAAAAATATTTGACAAGACAAAGTACAGGGTGTTTGCCTTGTGCCTACTTGTGGTCCACATTACTGACACGACCGCTTTAACCAGTCAGAAGGAAAGGAACATTAAAATGTCACAAGAAATAAATAAAATTTGTTTTATAAACTGTGCATAAGAGAAAAGACTATTGTATTTTATGAAAAAATGCAGCTTGTTCTCTTTTACTCACCAAACTGCGGTAAGCTGATGCTTCTTTCATTGTTAACAGGGGACTCTGTTATATATTAACATTATCTGTTTTCTGTAGATGTTGATATGTTAAAACAGAACTGTCCAGACTGACTTCAGAGCAGGACTGTGTTGCAGCTAAATGCACTGCTACAGGTGTCTGTCAGAAGATATTTGGAAAAACAACTGAGGCTGCCCTTTATAGTCAGCTTCCTGTTTCAATTATGTTCTACATGGATGAAAAAGAGGAATAAGCAGCACGGTAATTCTCCCACATCCTGAACAGTCCCATAACGTGTACAAACTCAGTCTACACAGGTGACACGGTACCAGTTTCCCCAGAATGACCAGTCCTGAGGATTCTGTTCAAATACACAAGGACACGCACAGACACATGATTACTCACAATAAAATAACAAGGTGTGATCAGCCGTCTCTGTAGAACATCAGTCATAGGGGGGGCTGGTCATCTGGACATTGTGTCAACTGCCAGAGCAAGCGGCCGACCCGGTGTGTGGGCGGCTGTCAGAGGTACGTCCCATAAAATTAAAATACACAACAGGTTTAAAGTGCGCATGTGTTCAGCATACACGGGCTGTAGAAGCCCCGCCCCCAACCCCCCCACGGACACCAATATTCAGAACACATTTTGTTGGTTTGTGCTGGGCTGTTTTTAAGTCCCAGTCCAGCCCTGACATCAGTGCAGACACAGAAAGTTTTGCACCTCCAGACCCACTGATACGGAATGGAGAACAGGTGCAAACCTCCCTGCAGTGTTTTAGCTACGGTCTGTGGTACATGTACCATAAAAGAAGACCTAGGATACAGTTTAGTTTATCTATAATGTGCTTTGTATGTTTATGCGGAGATGAGCGAAATTTACAATATGTCAGAATATGAATTATTCCGTTACAAAAGCATGGACAAACTGTCATAATTTACTATAAAGAAAGCGAGAAACAGCGCATTTTCTTCATTACATTTGCCACGGCGGGAGCTTAATGTGTCTTTATGGACTGGGTATTAGAGTGGGCAGAGGAACAAATAAATCCTTTAACATAAAAATAGAATTTAACTAATTGAAAACGCTGGAAATCAGACGAACTCTCCAAAAAAAGGTACGTTGGCCGGTTGGATCATAATAATTAAGTATCTTTAAAAGGTTTTACAATATGCAGAAGACGGCTGTGAATAAAAAAAGATCCGGGAGCCATTTGAAAAGAAAGACTTTTGTTCCATTTCATTTAAAGAAATGAAGACAAGAAGTGAAGAATGGCTCCTAATTGCAATTTTTAAATACTAAGAATTAGGTGAGAACCATTTAACCAGCGCATGACTTCTAATTTAAATGTTACAGCGGCCACCTGAATTTTTTAAACACGCGTGATTTTAAACACGCGCGCCCTCTAGTGGAGTGATTTTTATCTACAGTATAAGTGCACTAAGTATACTGTAAATTACGTGAAAATTATTGTACAACGTTTTGACATTGAACTTCAGAACTGTATGGGAAATTCACCGGCAGACGCACAGTGTCCAAAAAATTAACACTTCATGCCCTTGATGTAGTGGCCGTGGTGCATGTTGGAAGGACTGCCCTTGCTAACCTTTTATTCTACCCTTTTCCCCCCTGAGTACTTTTACGATTAAATTAAGCACAAATTAATATATGATTATATACAAATATCATGACATTGCTCAAAATTAGGCGTCTATAATCAAGGACTGTACAGCTAACTGGAATTAAAATAGCCTAAATAACAATCAATTAATAACAGCATTATCAGTTCAAGATTCTGACTTTAACACTTTAAAAACAAGCAGTTAAAGCACTCATGTACACACTACATTTTATATTTTGTCCCGTGATGAAAACGCTGCCTCAGCTCTGTCCCCACTTTCCCATAACATCCTGGTCCTATAAATTCTCCCTAGGGTCCCCGGTGATGTTACGGCTCTGGGACCAGCTGGAACAGAATGCCTTAAACACTCTTTCCCAGTGCCAGCACTGGTCTAGTCAACCCTGAGTATAAACCACATGTCGGTTTCAGAGTCAGTCACTGCAATATTGTCCAATTAATATTGGGCGTTTAGTACTAAAATCGTTTGATTATTGCGAAAGTTACTCTGTAACAACAAAACCAAATGGCTGTTTGCAAACGCAAGTGTGAGGAAAATCCTTCCCCCAAGAACCACAACCGAAAGCAACGGGTCATACTCAGACATATCGCGGTTGTGTCTGTTCTATAGAGCATACTCACGCATCACGTACGCATCATGTTAACTTCTGCTAGTTTGGCACAGAATCTATGTTCCTTCAAGATGTTTACAGCAGACGTGTTCTGTGAATCACATACATTGGGAAAATTAAGCAACATCTGCGGTTCTCGTACATTTAAATTGCGTCTTCCATATGCTCACGTGACACACCAAAGCCTTTCAAAGCATCTTTAATGAAAAGACACCTAAAGGTTTCTCTTTCCGTATGGGATAAGTGGGAAGTTATTTTTTGATGACCTTATAAAATTTGTAGAATTTCCTTAGTTGTAACTACTGTATATGGCTTTGTACATAGCAGCCATTTCTACAGATGTTTAACATGACAAACTCTGTGTTAGAAATATTTTCCACGGTAATTAGCTGCACAAAAGAATTGTCTTCTTCCCTTAAGATGCTGAAATACAAGCCAAAATGTAGCAAACTGCTACAGGAAGGTCTTCATGTCTCCAAAACGTCTGTCAGGGTTCTGCCCTACGTGTAGACGTAAAATTAATTGTGAAAAGCAATCTTATTTCTCTTGAAAAATATACCCAGGTGATAAAATAAATTTTGTCCTGTTGTGAAACCGCTCTCTATATGCATAATTGTCATGCATGGACTGTTCAAATTCACCTGGATTTTAAAAAATCCGCTCTCCCATCACCAGTGTTATTTTTCATTTTAATGCTGCCTCTGTATTGGCATCCTGGGGCACCATTCCACATAACAGTTATGTTAGAAACCAGAAGAGAATCACTGCACGCAACTCAGAACATGTTTATGCTGGATAACTGAAGGAATGCACAAAATGATTATTCATCTTTGTGTGTGACTTCACTCGCCCACAGATGGGCAGCATCTGAGTGGAATTCCTGTGTGTTTCAGAGTAAGAACCACAAACATAAGTGTTCTGAGTGAGCCTGCCTCCCGAGCCCGGCGCGTGTTCAGCCTTACCTCCCGAGCCCGGCGTGTGTTCAGCCTTACCTCCCGAGGCCGGCGTGTGTTCAGTTGCACCTCTTTCAGGCAGCACTTGTCTGCTGTCCTTCAGTGCTGAAGTGGGTATCGAAGCGCTCTACCTGTGCGTACTCACAACACAGCCGTATGAACCCTGACAGGAAAGCTCATTTTAGTTATGCAATCTGTTGCTTTCATTAAAAGTTTCAAAACATCCTGGTTTCTCCCGATAAACCAAGTGTGGCAGCTCAGTCAGTCAGACATATGATATAGTGAAAGACTTTAAACCCCATAACAAAAGGAGAACACTTTGGCTGGACTTAGTATTTCACTCCTCAACATTTCCAGTATCAATACTCATTCATTCACTCATCTTCTATACAACTTTATCCTGTTAAGGGTCACGGGAAGCCTGGAGCCCATCCCAGGAGGCACACGGGGTGGGGTGCCAACCCACCGCAGGGCGCGCGCGTGCACACACACACACACACTACAGGTAATTTGGAGACACCAATCAACCTAACCCGCATGTCTTTGGACTGTGGGAGAAAACCGGAGAACCTGGAGAAAACCCACCAAGCACAGGGAGAACATGCCTACACACACACACACACCAGGCGGGAATCGAACCCCACGCCTGGAGGTGTGAGGAAAACAGTGCTAACCACCACACCACCGTGCTGCCCAAAGTCAATATCATCATTTTAAAATTTAATAACTGACAGTATTATGACAACACACGCACACATATATACAGAATAAACATTTACGATTTACATTTTAGTATCGAGTAAAAATTTTCGGCTGTAGAGGGGACCAAACGACTATTACAGAAAACTAAGCAGAGTTTAATTCTGATGTAACGTGATGTCGTGATGGTAAAGCTCTTTTAAACGTTCTCACTTGTGACACTTTGTTTGTGCCACTAGGTGCCACCAAAACACCGTTGAGAACCAATCACTACCATAATATAAAAGCATTGTCACCGTTTACGGTTTCTTTGTAACACCTTCACACTATCATTTAAATCAAAATTTTAATTGCTGCATTGATCTAAAAAACGGGAAAGGAACAGGCAATCAACTTAAACTGTTTCATGTACCTGGTGGGGGCGTGCCCCTGTCAGCTGGGTTCTTAAGGTACCCATTACTTCGTAAGAACCGTCCTACTCTAAAATCTGAATACTAGGGAGATTGTGGGATAAAAATCATCCAACAATTTAGATACAATAATGAAGGCATGCGTTTTATCTGTATTTAAAAACACAAACATGCCTTTGAAAAAATTAAACGTGCACAATATTTTTTACATGAACACGTCATGTAAAGCACTGTATCTACAAATTTATAGTACAACTCTTGAATGCAAATTCCAAAATGTGGCGCATATTTTTTTAACCAGCCATAAATTATTAACTAAAAGTACGATGGTGCTGTACTGTGTGAATGTTAATTGCATTCATTGGGAACATGGCTTTGGAAAAGGCTTTGCTGTTGCGTGTCGTAGGATGTTGAAAGTGCGACGCACATGCACGCTGCAGGTCTTTCTCATGTGCACCACGCTAAGGTCCTGCGGCTGGTGCCTGACGGAAGCGTGTGGACTCACCGATACTAAAGCACGTCTCTCCGGTCAATTACTCTGTGCACCGCGCCTCCCAGGGCGGGTGGATGGAGAGTGTCGAGCTGCCTCCCAATCCCGCTTCTTCTCCTCCTCATCATCAGTTACAAACGGAACAATACGGAGTGCGGAGGAGCGGCAGGAGTTGGAACAGCCGCGAAGTGTAATCATGTTTTAATAGGACTTTAAACGTGTAAACGATTAGTATTTAAACCATGCTGAAATGTACCAACCATAGGTGTACTTTATATTACCCATAGAAATAAATGTGTTATTTTCAGTCCAAGTGCATTGGCGTCTCTTCTGAATTGTTTGCACCGAGTACAGACACAAACGCGGCACTGGGGCCATGCAGTGAGATGTACACGGTCTGGTCAGCAGTTTGCGAGATGTTCAGACGAAGCGCGTCAGCCACCGCACTAAAGGCGTACTCACGGCCAGTTTCAGCCCAATTACTGCCCCTGTCATACCCCTCTAACACGGCCTTGGATTTATATGGCGCCTTAAGGGGACACAATAGCAGGAATAATGGAACTTAAATGGGAGACTGAGGGGACAAAATGTTTTGTACACACTTTGGCCGAGACGTTTGTGCTTTGTCACACTGAAAAGTGTCCCACTGCCCCTCTGGCCTTTGGGTAGGGGACCTTGTTGCGCGGTGGAAAAACATTCGTTGTTCAATCACCAGGCATCGTCAGACGTTTTGCCGTTTATTGCGACAAAATTACGATTATTACAGCATTTTACCGGACGTCACATTACGCAACAAACGGGCAGATTACATTACGGCCACCTCGCAAAACGCGCGTCCAGCTGCGCTTCCCAAGGGCCATCAATTGAAATGGCGTCTGCTCTTGAGTGAGATCACCGCAGGACTCAGCAGCGGCGCCCAATGTTTCTGGTGCCCATGCAACTCAGAGAACAAACGACAAGGATAATATTTCACCCTAAGGGTGTTAATGACAGCCGCCACCTCTTACTACCAGTACACCAACTTGATGGAATCAGAGCACTCTGGCCACGGATGTTCAAGTGCCGGATCATCCCAGGTGATGCTTATCTTTGAAAATTGGCCCTCCACTAAAAGCACTCGACTTGCCTTTTGTCCCCCGGTGTTTGTCAGAGCCGCTTCCCGCCCACGCCGCTACGGCATGCCGCGTGAGCGCGCAGCCCGCACTTAAAGCGCCCGGGGGCCAGCCCAGAGTCGTGGGTGAAAAGACTGCCTCCTTCGACAACCGGGGTCAGCACTGCTGTGATAACGATGCACCGCCTGCGGTGTGTGTGTGTGTGTGTGTGTTCTTAATGTTACCGGCTCCGATTCTGCCAGCATCAATCTCACCATACAATGATTCTGTGTCTCTGACTCGGGAGAGGGACTTCTTAATCTGACTGACTATATCTCTCTCACACACACACACACACACACACACACACACTTGCACAATAGCGTTTAAATTTAATTTATAAGTGTCATTTTACAAACTTCCTTAATTTGTTCTTATTTTTTTAATTGTAACCCATCTGTACACTGCCTTTGGCTACTGTAACAATGGAATTACCCCTTGGGGGTAAAAATAAATAAAAATAAAAAAGTGCCTGTCTGTCTGCCTGCCTCTCTAAAGAAACCAAGCAAAGCAGAGAAACGAGCTCACCCATGTGCAGCGTTGGTAGAGGCTCGGCTTCCAAACCATGCCCTCTGGTATTACTTTACAAGACAAAATCATCTAGTCGACTTTCTTCTGAAATCACAGTAATTACTTAATTTTCCATTTCTCACGACGAAGCCATTTACCGTTTTATCCGTTTAATAAACAGGATGCTCCAGTAATTCACGTGAAACGCTTCCAATTGCAGGAAGAGCCCCAGAGTGGTCTTGCATTTAGTATTTATGACCGAAACTGCGCTACACCGCATAGTGTTTGAGAGTGTGGAGATGTTTATCCGCATTCCCGCACATTACCAAATCGCGCTATTTGTTGTGCATGGGAACAGCTCCATGTCCACCACAGCGGGACACCAATCAGCCGTCTAAAAGCTTCTTATTTTGCGACATGCATGTTCTTAGTTATGGTCTTGCAGCAACGATCATGCGTGTTTGTTTATTAAACCAATTATGAGATGAAATCTTGCGCGTTAACGCTAAATTGAAAAAGGAATTGAAAATCAATTTAATTTATGTTCTTGTTTAAATAAGTCATCTTCGAAGGAAGAAAGAAGTCTAAAGTGAAATTGGAACAGGCTACAACCTAATGTAGTGCGGCTTCACAACAGCTCAGTTTTTAGCCTTTTTTAAATAAATTTTTGAAGCTTTCATTATACAAACCTGAAACTCAAACCATTCTACGTGTCCATCAAGATCCTGACCACACTGCAGCTAAATATCAAAAGAAAACACAACAAATAACCAAGAGGAAAATTAAAAGCCATGTTAACCCCCCCCCCCAAAAAAAAAGGTCTGGTAAGATATAAAATTGTTCATTTTCCAAACTTAAGGTTCTGCAACTCCTTGTGTGAACGGCAGAGAAGTATAGGGATTAACTGCATAAAGTGAATGTCAAATTACAGTCAGATGTCTTTATGACTCAGATTAACCGATTTTTAGAGAAATTAACCTAAATATAGGCACAACCCTGCAGAGGATGAGTGGTTGGATAATGGATAGATGGATGGATTAACCTGAATGTTAAATTACCAGTATTTCAGATAATATGGACGTTCCCTTAATGGCTTGTACCATCAGTCTCGCTGACTTGATTTGACGATATTTTTCTAGTTCAGACCAGGCCAATATCCGTGGCCAAATGATTTTTGGCAGAGCTGGCCCTGGGCACAGGCCGTATAGGCAAACACTCGGGGAGCCGTCCATCAATAGGGGGCGCCACTGGTATGAACACAACGGTTTATCGTGGAACTGGTCGCAACGTAACAGACAGCAGCTAAAATCTTGCCTAGGAACCCACATTAGTCAGGGCCGCCTCTGTGAGAGTGTCACCTGGATTTGTGTGTGTGTGCAGAGTTCTTGAGGTAGTCAGGGATATAAGCAGGCAGTTTGGAGTGACCTTTAAGGGGTTTATGAATTGTGCCAAGCTATGCTACCACTGTACCTGAGAATTACCACAGCTCACTGGGATGGGTCCATCTGAGGTCACCGAGGTGCACGAGGTGTTTGAAGGTCATAAGGATCAGGATGCCATGAAACTTTAACGACTTAAGGATCGGAGGGCAGATATGTTAATATTGAACATCTCCAATAAGTTTTTACTTTTTTTGCCTGAATAAAAATAGTATTGTGCAAAGATATTAGTGAGGTACTATTGCATCCTTCAGACGACAAAATGAAAATACTGCATAGTTGCAGATATTTCTGGAATATCTTCAAATAGTACACAACACTGTTAGCTGCATGCAATAAATATGGAAGCCCTTGTTTATCTTATTGAATTACTTGTCAAATTGCATTGACACTGACGGAGAGAACAGCAATTTAAAGCTGACAGTGCTGAACGGCACGCAAGAAGACGGACAGACACGGAACAAGCAAGGAGCTCCGCAATTAGCGGGTGTATTGAAACACACTAAGAACAGGTTTTTAGACTGTATCAGGCGCTTTTCCTGTTTCATAAGGAATTAACTTATTCTGTTTCCATGGCGCATTCGCAAAAGTAATTTGCATACAACGGTGCAGAGAAGTGGTACTGAAAGCACTTACTGACAAGAACAAATTGCTACCCCGTCCAGTGTTTAGGATCAGATGTTGAAATAACACTGCAACAAAACAGCAATTAATCACAGGCCATGCAGTATCTGTAAATCCGTCAAGAAAAACACGACTTCGACCACAGAGGAATCTGTGTGTCTGGCAAAGTGAGACGGAGCCGTCACGGAAGCGCCATGGGAGTATTCTGCGTACAGAATCCTAAGCGGTGCATAATTAAATGGCTACAATCTTAGGCGTGAAGCTTTAAAGGCTACGGGTTGAGGTCTCTGGGGATGGGGGGGGGGGCAGGTGTGGGGTAGGACCTCTGAGTTTGTCACTCAACATGAATTTCTTCATCAAATCCACATCTTAAAAGTCACCCACAGTGTCCAAGTCATGAAATGTACTTTGTAACACGCGATTTGGTGTGGACTGAAAATAATCGACAAGCACTGGCAGTGTCTGCGTCTCTCACACACACACACACACACACACACACATTTAAAATATATCTTAAACAGCAGTAACAAATAAGGCAATAATTATGAGACAGAATGATTAGGAGACGGGAGTGTGTTCAGAGGTTAGTGCCCTGACATTCACACCGTTAGGCCGACCTATGTCTGCAGCCGTAATGGGGTGCTGGCTGTTTGGTCTCACAAGAGCCCTTTTAATTGCTTTTGTCTGGAGGTGTGACAGTACTGGTTTGATAGAGTGCTTAAACAGACCGTAGCAGTGGCTTTACAACTGCTTTTAGGAGGCCTCGTGCAGTGAAACATGTAAGAACAAAAACATCTATATGGTAAAACCAAACTAAACGGCTATTACATTGTCACAGACTCAAATTTGCCTTTAAATTAAAGGGCTCCCAGCTTGTGTCTATACTCTGTACTGTTTAGAGAGTTTCCAACATAAAGCTTTTACAGCAAGTCAAACACCAGCCTTGAAATGCTTAAAACTGCAGGACTAACACTGTATATAACCAACGCAATACATTTTCCTGCTTTATAGTATAACACCCAGCTACTTGTGTAAAGGAAATGTAGTGACTTACAGTGTACATGTTTTATTTATTCAATTACAATAGGTTCTGCCAATCTGGAGGTCATTCTTTCTGCTACACAAGCTCTTCATAACAACAAAATTATTACACATTCTACCTAAGAAGACTCCAGTAAAGGAAAAAAGGTGATGCCATGGTAACAGCAGTCATGGAGGTATATTTTCAGTCTTGTAATATACAGGTAGGTTTCGAGAGAGAAAGACAGAGAGTGTGAGTGAATGAGTGAGTGTGTGTGTGTGAAAAGAGAATTTCCCTCTGGGATTAATACAGTAGTATGAAATAAAATTTTTAAAAATCTGAGTAAGCATAAACGTACTGCAACAGGAAGGCATCTGTCACTTAGAAAGGAAGAACTGAATGCTGTACAACATCTGAAAGGTGCAAATGACGGATTGTGTTTCAGTCTAAAGGAAGAAAACCTGTTATAATTGGACCTGATATGGAACCGCTGAATAATTTAGTTCAGATTGTTAGAAAAGGACTCTGGAATGTAAAATTAAAAAGGTAAGGGTTGGGGTGACGGCCGTACCAACATAAATATCCTCCTCTGGCTGCTTCTCTGAACAGCAAAGCAGTTTCAGTCCAATTAAGGGTGTCTGTACCATCGTTTCACAATTAACTGGGGCTCTAAAAACCAGGTAAGGGTGCACAGAATCTGGTCTTTATTGGTTAGCCATTATGTAAAAGTGGGGGAAAATTACCTGAGCTCAAGGCCTTTGAAAAGTATTTTCCCGAAAGCCGATTGGAGGCTCGCGTTGTGGATGCATATGTGAAGACCATGTCGCTCTGTGGCAGACTGAAATATCATTTTAAATCACAGCTGTTGTAAATCTCTCCCACTTTAAGAATTCAGAATAAATACATACATATTTGAAATACTGACGTTTACCTAAGCGTGATAACCGATGGCTACATTTACATATTTCGTGTTTTTTCCATCACAGCCTCAGCTGTTGATGTGCTGTTAGGACACAAACTGAGCTTGTCAGGAATTCCAGGTGATATTGTCGGAGCAGGGGGTGTGGGCACGGCTGTATGGAGTTAAAAAAAGGGAAAGATGAAAGTTAAGGGACTCGGCCTGTTGAATATATTTTGGTTGCAGATGGCTTCAGGGGTGAGCCTTGTGACAAAGTCTTCAGACAAATTGGAAAGTGTGCAGTTGTGGCCGTGAGCAAAGCTCTCCTTATAATCCACAACTCAAGTGTGAAAATAGAGAATTAAGGTGAACCACTCTGGATGAAGTTAAATCACCGAAGAAAATGCCTTTAGGACAAATACACCAGCTCTTTTCATCCAAAGGTTTTATCTTAAACTCTGCTGGGATCCCTGAATACTACAGACTAGTGGACAGATTTCATTTTAAGTCAGCAATAAGTTTAAACCTATTCCTGGTTGGTGTGTTACCTGGTTGGTGTGTTATGGCAAAGTCCCACAGGTACACAGCAAAACTGGCAGTGTTAATCTAGCACTGAGCATTTATAGGGGTCCACATTACTCGGTGTTAACTCTGCCAGCTTATCTGGGTATAAAGTGGGCACATGGTGTGGATTCCCCATGGAGTACAAATCCACATCCATTTGTGGCACTAAAGATGAAGTTTGTTAATATACTGCATCTTAAAATACATAAATGGTAGGTAAAACACGGGTGACTAAGGTTTAAACACCTATGCTGAAAAAGCAGTGGTTTGTAATGGGGGTGTTGGGTAGGATGCTTTAAAACAGTCGCATCATCATACATCGAACTGCATGGTGGTCCACGTACAATGAGCATTACATCGTCTGCAACACACACATATCAAGTCCTCCTTGCATTATTACATGCAAATCTGCATTTGATTCACGTACAAGTCATACCATCTCGGTGACTGTGAGGAATGTTTCTACTGCAAGGCTCTTTAAAAAGGTTATGTTCAATCTACCATGAATATTGAGTTTGTGAATGCTGCTGCAGAAGCTAGAAGCTTGGCCCGTCCCGCTTCCTCCTTTCTGCGGGCGAGGACATCACAAATCGGTCGTGACTAGGTCACCCAGTGGTTCCACCTCTTCAGCACCCACCGACAGGCATGCAAACCATCTCGTTTCATTAAAGATCACAGCTGAAGAACATCACCACCCTTTTGCTGCAGTCTGTCCCTTTATGCTGCTATACACAGGGCAGGACAGGCTAGCTGCAAACGGGAGAAAACGATTACATTAGCTGCGTATTGGCCAGCCTAAATAATGTACTTGGCTGAACATATCCAAGGACTGCAAGTGGAAAATGCAGAGCGTAAGTGACAGGGGTGCCTGCGATTAGCCACAATCAGCCCTATAAACATACAGAGGGGCAACTACATTAGCTCAGCCATCACGACTTACACCCAAGGGCTAATGCAAACACACACCTCTTCTTGCTCCATATAAACAGCTGTAGTGTTGTACGTGGAAATATGTAAATGAAGAACGTTGAATTAACGGCATTGTTTTTTTTTTTAATACAGCTACGAGGGCATTTTTGTTTTAAATTGCAAATTGCATTTATTTTTTTTGCTCGAGCTAAAATTACAATGATGGCAGTTTTTTTTCAGTAATGTATATAAACATTTTTAGTCACTGTAGTAGCAGGTTTCATCCATCAGAAATGTACCCATTACTGCTTACATAAAACCCTTTCAGAATGCAGCTCTGCACACAGAACGTGGCTCACTGGTGTCTATTCCTTCATCAGAATGGCCAGTCCTTGTGAATTACGAGTGCCATCATAGCCCGGGTCCAAGAATGCCTTTAACATCACTCTGCTTGCACTTGGCAAGTTTATGTGCTTTGATCAGTTCTGCTGTACAGCAGCTACATGAATGTTTTACAGATATGAGAAGTTAACCACGCATTCATGCATGAATACTGAACACCAGTGATGGTCCTCGGTCACCTGGCACCCTGGGCAAGGTTACATTTGCCCGTCCCCTGCGTTTGTTTGCTCTTCAGCCAGTGGCGCCCTGTGGATGGACAGTGCCCCTGGCATTTGCCTTTACTGCCTATGCCCACAGCCGGCTATGCTGAACACCTGCTCAGTGTGTGTTCAGGCTTGAAGAATGTTTTTACAACATCCCCTCTACAGCTTGCATTGCTTAAACCAATTGGTGGATTTTTCAGCCTGGACATCCAAAGTGAAACTTATTAAAGGCTTTTGTTTTTTCAGTTCCAATGTTTATTAATTCCCATTTACAAGATGTTTGAAAAACCACGCTAACGTCTGTTTTTCCAAACAGCGAGTCCTCCGCCCGCACGGCACTAAACGGAACACACACAAGACTGTGTAAACGGACAGTTGAAGTTTTTCCAGCTTGCTTAGAATAAGTGTTCAACTTTTAACAGTGAAACTGGCTAAAGAAAACAATGAGACAAGGAGACTGAACACTGTCCAACTCCACCACCTGTCCCTACAACCTTCGCTCCACCCACTGCAAATTCAGCAACAACCCGTGGGCTCCCCCACTGCCCAGGGTCATAATGCAGTTATGAGGGAATAAAACATAGTACAAAGTGCAGAAATCTACTGCTGGCACTTGTAACCACTCGAGAGGTAGAACAGGCTGCAAGATAATAAAACCTACACAAGTGTGGGAAGCCGACGGAAGACGGGGAGTATCGTTCAGGGCCTGCCATTGTTGCCAAGGGTTGTGCAACCAAATGTTAGTACAGCGAGATACTCGTCTTCTGTGAAGAATCCCGTGTGCTCAACAGAAATATCTTTTGGGCTTAAGTTTGAACACCCTATATACTTACAAACACACAACAAGAAAAAGGTGCCAAGCTTTTTCACCTAGAGCTGAATATTTCACACAAGGGCTAGAATGCGGAAGTCTACTGGTTCAGATCCCACCTTAGCTGCCATGTGTCTTTCAGCGCTAGCTGCCTGGGTACTGAGCAATGGCTGCCCCTGCCCCTCCAGGGCATGGCTTAAACGCTGTGAGTTAATACACCTATGGGATTACTAAAGTTATATTCCTTTTTAATAATAGCAACTGAATATTAATATAAAGAAAATTCAAAAGACAATACAAAATCAGAATCATAAAATCGATCAAAGGAAAAAATATGAATATATTCTGTATTGAATATATTCTGTAAAACGTAACATGTCTGGTTCCTTAATCAAAATATAATGAACTGGTAGCTAGAAAGCGATCCTTTACATGGAGGATAAAAGGTAGGAGTCCACAAAATGTTAGCCTCTCACTACGCTGTCCACAACAGGCTCCAGCACTGAGAAGTCCAAACACTGTACGGGAAAAATGCTTCACTAATAAAATAAGACAAAAAAAAAAAAGTTTTCAAAAGTCAATAAGGAACGTTTGTTTTCCTCGTAATGTCAGAGCTTTGCCGAAATACCAAAGATGGAAGCGGTCTCACTTGCATACATTTAGTGACCTGAGGGTGAAGCTCAGAAGCTTATTAAAGGCCTTCAGCTAAAGCAGTTACCCATTTGATGCAGGCTGAATTTGTCCAGGGCAGAGCTGTTAAGAAGCAGGAAACATGTCCTTCAGATAAGTAAAGCTTCATAACAATTTAGGATTTGCAAAAACTTAACTAGTCGCACCCTACCTTTCAACTTCAGCCACACTGCATAAGTTAAAACGTTTTTGGGGCATAATTACACAATACTAACAGAAGAGGGAAGATATCAAATGTAATTAAAAATAAGGTGCTGTTTACATTTGTTGCAAGCGTTTGATCATGTGAAAGTGTAAATGTGCACTATAAGAGCTTCATAATTAACATGGACTGATTGCCCATTAACACTAAATCAACACGCATGCATGCTTAGGACAAGCTCTTCTGTCTCAGCAAAAACCTACACCTGTTGTTAACATAGTGAGTCACGCGCTTTTTAGCTTTTCAACTGTTCCGCTCATTTATCAAGTACAGGGTCATGAGTGACCTGGAGCCCTGGCAACTTAGGGCACAAGACAGGGTACACACACACACACACACACACACACACACACTCACAGTAAAAACCACGCATGTGCAGGGAGAACATGTGACATGCAGACCACACAGAGTGCAGGGCAGAGTCAGCCCAGACCAGTTTGGTGCCCTAGGCAAGATTTTAGCTGGTTCCCCTTACATTACTACTAATGCCACCACCAATCACTGCAGTGGTGCCCGTATGGGTTCACGGCACCCCTAGCATTTGCCAGTAGGCCGGCTGTGGGCAGAGACAGATTCTGCACCCAGAACCCTAAAGGTTCGAGGCCACAGTGCTACCCAGTGATCCATCATGCTGCCTGGATTCCCATTTCATCTTATCTTACATTTTGTGAGGTACCTGTTGCATTGTTCCCTGTTGACTTCCAGGAAGAGGCACTCTGCAGTTCAGTTTACAAACCAGGGGCCTGTAACTAGTCCAGGTGTAACTAACCAGGGGCCTGTAACTAGTCCAGGTGTAACTAACCAGGGGCCTGTAACTAGTCCAGGTATAACAAATGCTGCAGAAACAAGTCGCGATGTGTTCAAGCTTGGTTTGTGCAGTCCTCCAGTAGAACATTACTCCCCCCTGCCCCAGAAATCCCTCGCCGTCAGGTGCATCTACCGACAAATTTGGAAGTTTGAGCCGTTTCTGTTCCAGCGACTCTGCCATTTTCGAGTCGAATGAACTTTGATTGCAGCCACAGGCCTTGTCAGATACCGTGGGAAACAGGATGCAGGGAGCGAAATGAGATGTTCAGGCTGAAGATTTCCTGTCTTTCTCATAGGTGAGGGGAGGACCATTGCTTTCACATTTGAATAATCAGTCCTTTCTTTAACAATCAACCTTCACCCTTTCCCACTAAAGGAAGGAATTGTCAACACGGCAGGCAATTTTTGCTGTGGTTACGCACAGAATATTAAAGACTTTGAACTTTATACAATCCATTGAATTCACCACAAGTACAACTACACCACATTACAGACTCCACATTTCCCTTAAAATCTTTTAACGTATTTCACATTCATCCATAGCCGTGCATTGAGAAAATTCTGTTTGGAATAGAATCAGCTATGAAGGCCGTGGCATTTTTGCATTTAAGTTGTACTGTATCAGTTAAAACTAGTGGTGCACGTTTCATTTCTACTTTGGAGTGGACACACTACCTACACCTTCCTGTCTATTATTAGCCAGCTAGATGAACCCCTGAGCAAGACACCCAAATGCTAGCTCCCTGGGCACCACATATGACTAACCACTGTTCCCCCCCAAGGGATAAGGTTAAATGTAGAGAAGTAATTTAGTAATTTCCCTCTGGAATTAAAGTACTATTTATTTATTTAAAAAAAACACCCAACTTAAGTAATAACTACACATGGGGGAAATTAACCCCCCTCAAATCAATGCCTATAGCTAAAACACAAATAGGACCTGGTGGAACCTTTCGCTTCGGACAGTAATAAGTTACATTTTGGCCTTGAAGAGAAGTTGAAGTATGATAACAGTGGTGATATTTTACAAAACTAGTCACTCCATGGTGTAAAAAGTGATTGACATGTTCGAGTACTTTTTAAATGTGAATTGAAGTTCCCTGCTCTAGTATACCAAAAGACCCCACCATTTCCTGTCAATTTCACAAACACATTGATGTCTTGGAAAACAATCATCCAGAATGCTTTTTCTCCAACATATTCCATTACATAATCCATACATTTTATGGGAACACAAACTATAAATGCAAACTACATCTGCTGATGTCATTAAATATTCTCACACCTTTGTGTCATTCATTTCCCTACAGCTAAATTAAAAGGACAAATTTGCACAGAATGACAATCCGTACAAGATTAAATTTGTTTTAACGATGTCATCAATTTTACTTAATAAGACACCTGGATGAATTTTATTTCTTCTGCACGTCGTTAAAGATAATTCGCTTTAACGAAATTAATCCATCTTCTTTTCTACAACAGATTTGACATACCTTAAGGGTGGAACAAAAGAAAGAAAAAAAAAAAACACGTCATTGAAAAAAATTCAGCTCAGAATATCTGTATCTGAACACATTTCCACTGGTGGATAATTAATAGATTAAAGCATCATTGACATGATATTTTAAAGTGAATCTGAATTGTTCTGTTTAAATAGAAAGGTTTTCCAAAATATTTCCTGTTTTACTGTATATGACAGACTGTCTCATCCTTCCTAATGAAACACATGAAGTCCACCCACCCACGTGGTGCTTGTTTCCGAAGGACAATACAGCAGCACTGACGCGTGAACTCCCCACAGATCCGCACTCGCACCGCGGCCCTCAGGCGTAATTGTTGTGTTCCTCATCGTTTTGCATCATCAGCCTTTTCCTCCGGAGCAGTAACAAAGTCAGACCATCTTCGGTACTCCTGTGCATCTGAGGCTCAAACCCCAGACAGGTCAACACAACCTCGCCATGTGAAGCTGGTTCAGGTGTGGAACAGGTGCACCATTATCCAGCCAGTTCCAACTGGTCTTGAAAGACTTAATATAAATTCTTAAATATGCGTTCGGTATAAAATAACGTTTCAGCCCTGTTCACAGCTGCATAACTTACCCTGAAAACAGTAGTTTAACACTTTAAAAGTCCTATATATATATATATATGTGACTATGTATACATATAACTGACAGCAGAAATAACAACATATACCCACAAATAATGAATAACTGCGTGTATTCACTGACGTCCTGTATTCACTCTGTCTGACCGTACAGGAACTGAAAATCATAACGAAGATAAAATTTTAATTTAACCGAACCTTATAAATACGAGATGCCCATTTTATAATGAAATCAATGGATCGCATGTTTGCTGCATGGTGACACCATTCTGTACAGAAGAGGTGGTTTGTATTACCACGAAGACAGTATCCCTGTGTGGTGTCCACAAAACAAATTATAATATGCAAGTGTAATTTTTATTTATTTACTTATGCCGCATGGTCACTGCCTCTTGAAAATGATCTGGTTTTTTCAAACACGATCGTGCGTTAGAAACTGTTTTGGAAGCTGTTGGAAACTATTTTTAGAAACCGTTTATTGGCAGTCCGGAGAAGAGCACGTCTGTATTTCACTCGGAGTGTTATCTGTCACCCCTTTATAAACATGTCACCTGCTTGCGAGTTAAGCCAGTCTCTACAGATGCCATACTGAAACCCCGACACCATACGTGTTCCTTAGTGCTGCAGCTGCTGCCTTTTGTGGTGAACACAAACAAGCATGTTGTGTGACGTCATTATTAAAATAACATTTCAATTATGTGATAGTTTGCATCAAGGTTACCTACAGAAAACAGTCCTATAGACAACAGTCACAAAAACAGAAAAACAGACAAGTTGGCGGACTGAATACGCCTTACTCGGGAGTAATTAATTATATACGGTCAAACAGACTTCCCCCCACGTAGATTGTACTCCGCAAATGCATCCCAGTCACGCCGTACCGCCGGTGAGAAAGGACTCGACCCAATCTGCATACACAGAACATTTATTTCAGCTGGAAATATATGGCGTAACAGCCTTCTGCGCTTTGATTGTTCCGATACCTTAATTGCACTGTATTTAATGGAAAACACTGCGAGTCTTTACGGCAGTGGATAACGCACGTCGTATTCCCATATTGTGAAATATTTACAAAACAAGATCCAAAACGTTTCAAACGAGGAGAGTAGAAACTAGTGGCGATTCATTTATGTACAAAGCAAAGTTCTGCCTCTGAGATGGAAGGTCCACTGTATATACGCCGTGTGACACAAGCAATGGTTTGTATTTACCACACAATGTAGTGAAATATAAGGTAGCATCCAGTTCTGAAACGTGTTACATCGTACAAACAGCACGTAATGCAGTAATACTAGACAAAATCTACTGTGTGAGGTCATTAATAAAGAGCTGACATTAAGTCATTACATTGCACATTAACATAGTACTCCAGCAATACAAGAAACATTAAATACATTTATGAAACACAATGAACTGCATAATGTACATTTTGTGATTGCAAAACATACACTTTAAAAAGACAATCATTTATACATTGTCTTTCCTTACAATTGTATTTACATTATATTTTGATAAGTTCATGGAGTAACATTAACGTCTTAAAAAATAAGTTTGAAACATCTGTTTGAACCGAATACGTCAGATACTGTTCAGACCCGGTTCGTTTTTATGAAAATCGGTTGGAGGTGTCACTGCACTTCAGTGTCTACAGAACAAATTGATATTATTAGAAAATTCAATTTTAATCCCACATAACATTTATCTTTAGGGGCCTGGAGGTTGGACAACAGAAACTGTTTTTCAGACTGACAGGAGAATGACCATTCTTAACTGGCACTGTCACCTTCAGAGGTGACCTTTCCCACCACGGTGTAAGAACCAATTGTTTATTGCTACAAGTCGGTCCTCTGCTGTTGGTTATTGCACACCAAATCCCTGCATCCAGCTATCTACGGGTCAGAAACATTGTACACTGTGGCATATATTCCCCCATGGTGAGATAAGCTGAAACACAGGAAGTAACAGACCTTTCACCCAAGTGCATAACACAGCAACAAAGTACGAGTAGAGGAATTGTGGAATTGTCTTTTGTAAAATATATATA
>JABJVR010000206.1:5824-21675 GCA_025773905.1 Chitala chitala | reverse complement strand
GTGTGTGTGTGTGTGTGTGTGTGTGTGTGTGTGTGTGTGTGTGTGTGTGTGTGTGTGTGTGTGTGTGTGTGCGTGGTCTGGAGAGAAGGTCTAGGCCTTTGAAGTTACAAACTCTCTGCATTTCTCATGTCATGGGTGGCAAAGTATCCTTTCCTGTCATGAAGACACTTGTCAAGCAGAGAATGTCCATGTGACTGTGGCCTTTGTTCTGATTGGTCCCTGTTTTCTGGGAAGCGGACAGTCTTTTGCATGTGGCTTGGAGCGTCTGTTCCTTTCTGTGGGAACGACTGGCTGCCTGTACTTGCCTCTTTGTGAACCTGTGGTATGAAGATGTGAGAATTAATCGCCAAACACGCGTTTTCTTTTGGTACTGTTTATTGTTGCTGAGCAGCCTTATCTGATGGCCAGTCAAACTTTCTGCTGAATGGGAACTTCGTTGTGGCCATGTTCAAAAGGGAGCTCACGTTCAAGGGAACCGTTATCGAGTACAGCGGCTCCGATGCTGTGGAGGAGCGAATCAACTGCTCACAGAGGATTGGGGCGGAGCTTGTGCTGCAGGTACTCACCAACCACCCCTTGCCATGTCCTCTAGGCTACGCCCATTTTTACATTTTGCCTCGAGTCTTTTTAGGCCATTTGCTGTAACCACAGGAATACAGTTTTGGGCAGTGATGCTCAGGGTAAGGCTGTGCTGAGCAGGGGCAGTGATGCTCAGGGCAAGGCTGTGCTGAGCAGGGGCTGTCTGCTGATTACTGCTTATTTGTCAAGCAATCAAAGGTGTTTTCTCTGTTCAGCAAATAGAGGAACATGATCAGGATGCTTCTCTTGCATGCCCAGGTGTTGTGTGTGGGAAACCTGCACAACCCAGACGTGCGCTACTCGTACAGCATCCCTGTCGAGGAGCAGGGCCAGCGCTTCGTCTGGGACACCAACGGGCCGTGGCTGGACTGCACTCGCACATGTCACGGTAGGGTGTCTCTGCTGCAGCCCGGTGGGCTTGTCCTGATCGCCGTCTCCATGTCACCGACTCACACTGGACTCCTTGTGAAGGTGAACGGCGGCGCAGGGTGGTCTGTGTGCGTGAGAGCGACCGCCTCGTGGTGTCCAGCCAGCGGTGCCAGGACCTGCCCCGACCGCAGGAGGGCATGGAGCCGTGCAACACGGATTGTGAACTCAGGTGAGCATTGCTTTCTAATGGCTGCCTGCCTTTCAGAGGCTGTGTGTGTGTGTCTGTGTGTGTGTGTGTGTGTGCGCGTGTGCACGTTTGCGGGTGTGTTTGTGTATGTGTGTGTGTGTACGTTTGTGGGTGTGTTTGTGTGTGCGTGTGTGTGTGTGCGTGTGTGTGTGTGTGTGTGTGTGTGTGTGTGTGTGTGTGTGTGTGTGTGTTCATCACCTGTATACACAGGCTGCTCGTTCCACAGGTGGCAGATATCTGGCAGAAGTGAGTGCTCAGCCAAGTGTGGTTCAGGTGTCCTCACCCGTGACGTCCGGTGCATGAGGTACAGCCTGGGGGGGCAGCGAAGTGAGCTGGAGGGAGACCATGCGTGTGCCCACATACCCAAGCCATCCAACCGCGAGCCCTGCCATGGGGAGTGCCCTCAGCAGAGCTGGCACTATGGAGCCTGGTCTCAGGTGAGAGGGTTCACATCCCACAAAGGCATTCCAGTCAGCTCATGTTCTGCTAAATAAGTGTTTAAACATGTAAGCTTGCAGTAATTTATACCAGCAACTCCAGGCCAATCCATAGTTTTATTTGATGTAATATTTATATACATTCAATATTACTGACGTGTCATGGTCATTTTCTAATACTGATACGGAAGGCCTGAACTTAGTAACTGTGTTTATGGTGGGGTCACGGTTGTTGGGGGTGGGGGGTGCAGTGTTCCAAGACTTGCGGTCACGGCACCAGGACCCGCGACTCGTACTGTATGAGCCGCTTTGGACGCCGGCTGACGGACCACGAGTGCGCCTCGGTCCCGCGCCAGGTGTCCGAGCGCTGCGGAGACAGTCCGTGTCCCAGCTGGTCCGTGGGGGACTGGAGTGAGGTGAGGGCGGCTAGCCGGCTGCACCGTGCTGCTTTGGGGCTCGAGGGTGTCACCTGCCTCTCACCTCTGCGTCGCTGCCTTCTCCTCACCAGTGTTCGGCTTCGTGTGGGACCGGAGCCAGGCACCGGCAGGTCCACTGCACTAGGGACCAGGAGAGGCTTAGCGAGTGGCTGTGCGACCCCAGCAGTCAGCCCCCTGCCGTGGGCCACTGCCAGCTTCCCCCCTGCGCCTCTTGGAAGTCCAGCCCCTGGAGCAAGGTGTGGCCCAGAACTGTGTGGCAGCACAGATAGAGCCTACAGGAGCTGAGCTGAAAGGCTGCTTCGACTAGCACCATCGTTACCTGCCCACAATTATGTTCTGCTTTTGATTTGTGATGTTTCAGCTGTCACCTGTTTGCACATATCAGTTTTCTGTTCTTTATCAGCTTGTAAATGTCAAACTTCTTGGTGGTGCAAGTTCATCTTGGTTTAATGCTATAAGTGGCTTTTAGTTCAGTCACTTTACAAGAGTAATGTGTACCAAGAAGCTTTCCTTAATTCAATGTGTTTTGTTTGATCATTTCTGGTGCCCATTTCTGGTACACTTACATGCATGTGTGCGTTCCTGTGCCAAGGTACCTGGCAGTTTGAATTCAGTAGCCAGTGGCAGGTCCTGGAGTATTCTGTGCCTCTCATTGCAGTGTTCTGTCACCTGTGGAAGGGGCTACCAAATGCGGGTGGTGCACTGCGTGTCCGGGGGCAACGGGCACACCACTCACGATCACGAGTGCAATGCCTCCACCAGGCCCAGAGACAGCCAGGTAAATGAGGTCTTCCTGACCTTGTTTCCAATCAAAACTAAGACTTTATTTGGTCTTCCAGGAAGGAATCTTATTAAAAGAAATGACTGCAGCTATGTGGTTGTATCTCAATGTCCAGTTTTCCACATGAATGTGATCAGTTTTCCACATTAAAAAGCATCATTCCATATAGTAAGAGCACTGAGCAGCTCAGAACGGGATCAGTACAAGGACTGATCAATAGGCACTGAGGTTAACTGGTATATTTGTTATATATGTTCACAACCACTTACCATAATTGTAGGTGTAGTCTGTGATTTAGTCCTTGGTGACCACACCCCTTTCTCTGAGCAGGACTGTGAGGACACGCCCTGTCCCTCCCCCACTGCAGCACTTAGCCATGCTCAGCCCCTCGATCCAGAACAACCTCGTCCCGAGTGGCGTTACGGGTCCTGGACTGAGGTGAGTGGGCGCAGTGCTACAAGTCACAAACGTGCAGGTCCTCCATTTGTGTGTGTGTGAGCACGTGCATGTGTGTACGTGTGTGTGTGTGTGTGTGTATGTGCTTGTGTGTGTGTATATGTGTCTGTGTGTGCATGTATGCATACGCGCATTTGTGTGTGCAGACACGCATACGAACATGTAACTGGCGTGCTTTGTGTGTGTTGCAGTGTTCAGTCACCTGTGGGAGTGGCCAGCGGGCTCGCTACGTGAGCTGCAGGGATGCCCATGGAGCGATAGCGGACGAGTCCTCCTGTGAACACCTTCCCCGTCCCCCAGAGTCCTTAGCGTGCTTCAGGCCATGTGCGCAGTGGCGAGCAGGAGAGTGGTCCCCTGTAAGTACCTGCATCTCCACGCTTCTGTCATCTCTGCCCTGCACACACTGTTCATGCTTACCTGAACGTTTAAACCTTCCCACCAACCAGTGTTCAGTCACCTGTGGTGTGGGGCTGTCCAGTCGACGGGTGGTGTGCAGCACCTACCTCCAGCAGGTGGAGGACAGCCTGTGTCTGTCAGAGCAGCGGCCGAGAATAGAGCGGGAGTGCAGCGCGGTGCCCTGCCCCTCCGTGTACCGCCTGGCAGCCCAGGAGCCACACCACCCTCTGCATGATCGCCACCCTCACCTGGGCCACAACACCTGGAATGACCTGTCCTCAGACAGCCAGTGGAGGACCGGTCCCTGGGGAGCGGTAAATTTATGGCCTCTGTCTGTCCCATGCACGTGTTTTACCTTTGAGTGCGTGTGCGTGCCTGTGTGTGTGCGTGCACGCATGTCTGTGCATGTGTGTGTGTGTGTGTGTGTGTGTGTGTGTCTGTTTGTGCCTGTGTGCCTGTGTGCCTGTGTGTGTGTGTGTGTGTGTGTGTAGGTGCATTGTGGTTCCAAGCATCTTATCTCTCACTGACAGTGCTCCACTACATGCGGCTGGGGGCTCCAGCGGCGGGTGGTGGTGTGCCAGGATAGAGATGGCCGTCCCGCTGCCCACTGTGAGCAGAACATCAAACCAGCGGCGTCCACCACCTGTGACTCGGGACCCTGCCCTCAGTGGAGCTATGGCAGCTGGGGAGAGGTAAGGGGCGGGGCTATGGACAGGACAGACCTATCACACACTGCGTTGTTTTGATGTCTGGCTCAAGAGGACGCACAGCTGTCTAAACTGCAGTGCTGTGGACTTACTTTGATGTGAATCCTTACCTCTCCCACAGTGCAGCAGGACGTGTGGCGGCGGCCAGCGATCTCGCCATGTGGTGTGCCAGCAGACAAATGGTCAAATCCTGAGCAGTCAGAGCTGCGACACTGCAGACCATCCCGTCGATGCCGAGCAGTGTAACACCCAGCCGTGCCCAGGGGGCACTCTGTGGCACAGACACCCGTGGAGACCGGTACGATAGTGTTTCTTTTCCTGCTGCCCCACCTAAGCCCTGGTAAGCACGTTTTAGCGGAAAAAATTTGGGACCTTTAAGGCAGCTGCATTGATGAGGATTTCCTAGTGAGCCAATGGGGAGCTCTGTGGATTTCCTAGTCAGCCAATAGGAACCTCTGAGGTTTTCTGTCATTGGCATTAAAATGGCCATGCCTTTAAGAACATGGCTTCACACAAATGGTGCTCACAGGTTGGCTCTTAACACATGGGTTTCAGTTTTAAGCAAAACGAGCCAAATGAAATATGCAGGTTACTAGTAAAATTGTGTTCAGTATTCAAATATTTAAATTTCAATTGAATATGCAATATTGTAAAGTGCATGTCTCAGCCTGTAATGAACATATATGTATATATTTTTGTAAAAGTTGTTTTATTTTATTTTGTTGCTTGTGTAAAATAAGTGGCTGTTTTAATGTTGTGTGTACATATAATGTTGTACAGTATTATATATCAAATGAAGTTGTTTTTGCTCTGAAGGGAGTAAAGTTGTTTAACTGGTGCTAAAAGTCTATTTTCCTTTGAACCAGACATTTGAAAAGTACAAATTCAACAAGACAGAAGTGCTTTCAGACAAATGTGTAAAGAGCACAACGAGTACAGTGTAATCTTTCACACAGCCTCGTAAAACTGGTGTTTACAGTGTGAAGTCCAGGTAGTTCTTGTCTGTTTTCTTAAACTAGAAAAATGTTTTCAACTATAGCCAAATTATAGCTGTTGCTCTGAGTATAACATTGATTTGAAAGAGAATTCTGAAGCAGTATGTGTGTGAGGCTTTGAGTGTCACGTCAGTGACACACTCAGTGGGGTTTATAGGTGTTCCTCATGTCAGCATTATGGTGCTAGTGACAGTGGCCATGTGACATGCCCCCCCTCCACCTGGCTGCAAAGTCCAAATATTTAAACATCTGGTATATATACGTTTATTTCTGGCATATTGTAAAGTTGTACCCCATTCTCCCAACATAAAACTGTCTCCTATGCCCTTGCCGCATCCTCTTATTTAAGATGTCAGATTTTGAGCACCTCCAGGTGTGGATACGTGCATGTTTTCTTTAGCGGACCCCCAGTTTATATGCAGTGGTAGGGGCACAGTCACATGGATTTATAGCCCTGAAAATATCATTATTAGCTTGCAATAGAACATGAAATGTTTGTTCTTGAGTATTAAATGTCTGGTTTTGTACCTTTGTGGGAAATCCAGAATGCAAAATACCTCTTCCATTTGATGTGTTTATGGTATTGTTTCACTTGTCTGATTTGTTATGGAACAGCTTTTATTTATTTCTTTACTTTTTTTAATCATTATTTTTTAAAAAATTATTTATTATTTGAAAAAGTTTAAGAAAACCACTCATTGTTGAGAAGATGCATCTGCCATGTCTCTCCTGTTCTATCATCTCCTTTCCTCCGTGTTGTACCACTCAGGATTTGCCCATGGTTGTGTTTTCCTGCCCATGATCTCCTCCTCTTTTTGTCCTCCTGCCAACGATCTCCTCTTTATGTCCTCCTGCTGCTGACCTCCTTGATTTTGTGTTCTCATGCTGTTGGTCTCCTCCTCTTCAGATTTCCCCTTTCTCCTCCTGATCTTGATCTCTTGATCAGTGTGTTGGCCTGTTACAGGCAGTTTTCTTGCTTACGGTGTCCTGTTCACTCTGTGGTACCCTGTGGTGTGTGTCCATGTGCATGTTTGTGTTACCTCTGAGTGTATACTGTGTGTGTCCATGCATCTGTGTGTATTTGTTTGTGTATGTGCGTGCGTGCGTGTGTGTGTGTGTGCATTTCCAACTCTGCTCCCTGCTCTGATGTCCAAAGCTTCCTCTCCTAAGTCTTCCACCATTTCTCCTGTTGCTCAGCCATTATTAGAGTGTGACTCTGCTTTGGAGAAACTTGTGAAACGTTATCTTTTGTGGTGGTTTATATATATATATATATATATATATATACAATATATATTTATTTAAAGTTGAAATATTTTTCACAGTGAAATATTAAAGTAACATGAATCCTGTAGAACTTGTGTTTTGGTGGCTCATCACTGACCTCTTCAGCTTGGCTTCTTTCATGACTTTTGAACACAAAGCAGTTTGACGTCTTAGTGCAGAGTTGCCTCATTTCTCTGGGCCTTTTTCTGTGGTTCTGCTCTTTCTGCTAATGCATTCATTGTACATCTTGTGGATCTTTTTCGCATCTGGGTGGTGCAGCCCAGTGACTTGCAGACTCGTTTTGCTGAACCTCCAATGTGGAATTTGTAAATTCTCCCTGGATGCATCTCTTCTAAACTGCTGAGGTACAGAACAAACTTGGTGTCAAACTAAGTAAACTGAACTTCCTCAACCAGAAATGTTAGCCACTTCCACAAAACAGTCACACAGCATTCGCGGTTAGGCGTAACAAGTGCTTCAGTAAGTGATTGATAATTTAATTTAGAAATAATTAGATGCACTTTTAACACAATCCTTTAATTAAAAGGATCAATGCTGGTCATACATACATTCATCCATCCATCCATTATCTTAACCGCTTATTCCTGGTGAGGGTCGTGGGGAAACCTGGAGCCCATCCCAGAGCACATGGGGTGCGGGGGACACCCAGGGCGGGGCGCCAACCCACCACAGGGTCATACATACATTAAAACATAATTTCCCAGCCAAATATACCATATAAAAGAGCATAGGGATGAGAGAAGTGTAACCATGTTTCTGAACTGAAACTAGGAACTGGCTGTCCACAATGGATATGGATTTAGCTGGTTTATTTTTGCTGCAGGATAGTGAGATTTGGGTCAATGCCTGTGGATTACTCAACATGCACTTTTATTACTGACAAAGACAAAAAATGGTGGATATTCAAGTAACACTTCATTGAGACGAACAATATTTGCATTAACATAAAAATGAATTTCACCCCCTGTTTAATGGTCTTGAAATGGGTGATGGAATTTATTTGAAAGTGTGTTTAGATGTCAAATGAATATTGCAATTTTAATGCAACATGGGTGGTTCATTAAGGTTAATCTGTATATGTATTTTAGAGATGTAGCAGTTTTCAATTTAATCTGATGATGTAATCTTACTGCCTTTGCTCTGTTTTGTTTAATGGTCACGTAGTAAATGAAAGATGCAATTTGAAACTGCTTTGTAAATCTTCCGTCTTATCATCCTTGATATTCAGGAAACACAGTTTTTGTTGGACTTCTTGTGCTTGCGGAAAATGAGAATGTGTCTTCCTTTCATGTTTGGCAAATGTCCATTAGAAGCATACCTACTCCACGTCTGGCATTGCTCTACATCTGTTTACGATTTCAGTAATAAGGTTCACTTTAATGCACTTGGCAGGCAAACCCAAAAGTATTGCTCTAACAATAACAATAATTGGTATTAATCAGCATTGGCAGGCGGTTGTGTCTGAAGAAATTACATGTGAACATTTCTGGACTTTTCCTGGAAAGTATCAAACAACAGAAAATTTTAAACAGTGTTCAGGGCGTGTGGCTGCTTCAAAATGCCCCGATGTTGTGTAAGTTCTCTTTCTGTGGTATTTCTAGGAAAATTGTGGCCACTATTTTGTGTGCAAAGCCCACTGTTCCAGAGATGATGACCCGTGTATATTGCCTTGTTTTTGTGTATTGAGCTGGTTGCCTTTGTATATTTGTAAGATTTGTGTCTTTCATCAGATTTTTTTACTGGCAGAATGAGACCAAAATGTTTTGGGTATAAGTTGTTTTTGTTTGTATTGGAACAGAAAACAGCTTTTGGTTTTACATTTCATGTATGTAGCTAAGCAGTATGACAAAGCCCCAAGGACACATATTACACAAGTATTATGCAGTTACATTTTTTCACAGAAAGCTGTTCTGCTGGAAGTGTGATCCAAGAGTGTGTAGATGTTCTTTGGACAGTAAACTTGGAACCCGTAAACTGTAGCTGTTTGTTGAGCCATAGGCACGTGGGACGTGCCCATGAGGGTTTGTTCTCAGGTCACCTGCGTTTGCTATGCATGACACTGTAGAGAGAGTCCCGAGAAGTGGACCGCGTCCCCGTGGGAACCGAAATGCCTGCCGGCCAACTCCAGATGGATTTCTGTAGAATGCGGAGCTGAGCGCAGACCTCTCACGTCTGGTCACGCTCTGGATAACACATGTGGCTTAATGAACACTTAGTGGTCTGTCTGAGGAGAGAAGGATTATAGTTTGTTTGAGATTTCAGAATCGTCTCCCCTGGGTCTCGGAGCTTGGTGGACCTATCAGGCGAGAGCATGGCTGATAAATATGTAATCCACAACCTTTCTTGTTGACAGATGTGGGTAAGAATGTGAACTGTATTCAGAGCTTTCGCAGTGGTCCTGGTGTCAGGTATCGCTGTGTTTACATTTTTTTTTTTTTAAGATTGAGTAAGTCACTCTCTGCATTAGGGCTTTGAGCATAAGGCCTTCTTTCATGACAGAAACTATAAACCTCTCTGCACTGATCATGTAAATGAGTGTTTTAAAATATTCCTTACAGCAATGTGCAGAACGGTTCTTCTCAAAAATAATGTTCTGGTAATAAACATGTAAATCACCACGGCGGCAAATTAGTCTTTGTGGATGGCAAGCCCAAGGCGTCGTTGCTAAGAAGCTGAAGAACCGTCACATTTTCCAAAATGATTTTGCTGACATATGATTGTTTTCTCAGCTGAACTGAACTTTATACAGTACATGTGGCCTGAGATTTGACTTTAATAATGACCTGAGAACGTTCAGGCTGTTTGTAATTAAGCCTAGGAGACAAAATAACGCTGAGGCTGAATAGACCTACTCAAACGTTATCTAAGGCAGTGTTATATATTTCATGTATTCATTTATAAATGAATTTGCCAACATTATGCAGAAAATATTTAATAAATGTTTTGTACTTTGCAGATTCTTCACAGGAGTTCCTCCTTTTGTGCTTTTTGTTCAAAGAGAACGGGCTTCCTGTGAGGAGATCTGCACGTGGGAAAGGTGCACGCATCTCACTCGGGGTCAGGTACTTGTGGCATCGTAGAGCTCGCGTTACGTGGACCCACCCGGAGCCTCAACCCCTGTCGCTTTTAAAAGCAGGCAATTCAGGAGCCAATTGGCTGAAACGGTCCTGGGAACGTAACTTTCACCCTCGGCCTCTTAGTCTTGTTTATACCTTGGAAGCAAATGTAATTTCGACATGTGTTTCCATGACACTCGGCGTACCCTCAAGACCCTGGGGCTTCCCAGAGAGAAAACCTTCATGCTACAGGTCCTCGTCCCAAATGTGGGAGAGACCCGTAACTGGGCCCCAAAACCTTTTTTACTGCTGTGACACAAGCCGGAAAAACAGACGTGAAACTGCCACAGGTTGAGTGCAGGGACGTGTGGACTTCAACTGTTTTTGATGTTTGGTTTAGAAGCGATTTTTTAGTTTGCTGTCTGTTGTAAATTGCAGAAAAATGGCTGTATGGAAAAGCGGGTTATCAGCGGTGGCTTCCTGTGGTGACTTGTCGGTTGTCTGACACTTCAGAAGGTAATTAAGTGCTACAAACGTGCTTCCTGGGGGAGAATGAAGCCCCAGATGCGCTCTCTACCCACAGCTACAAAGCCTGCATCACTGGTGGTTGTGGAAGTTTGTTTACAGCCCTTATTAATCACATCCGATGTTGAAAGTGGATCTGATTTATTGTAAACAGGAAAGGTAGCATGACTGAAACCGCTAGGTTAGGAGCACAGTAAATGTAACATTTATGGATCGCACATGGGATGAAAATATGAGACTTTAAAAACAGGAAGCCCTACAGAAAGGTAAGAGCCATGGTGATGGAATCCTGGGGAAGTTCAAATTGAAATCTCATGTTCTTTGGAGTGGCAGTAGAATCCTGGGGAGGGTTCTGCTGTTGGTGGCAAGAATCAGTCCTCACAATCCTCACAAATTAGTGTGGAGCCTAAAAAGCACTATATCTCCTTGTGTGTGTGCACTCGTGTGTGCATGCGTGTGTATGTGTGTGTGCTTGAATGTGAGTGATGCCAGGTGGAGCTGAATTTTTTTTCCTTGCCAATGTCTCCCACAGTAATTTTGTGGTTGTCTCAGACGGCCTGCCAGTAACCTCCCGCACGTGAAAAGTCTCAGACTGCAGTAAAAGCCAAAGGGGGAAACTAAGAAAAACCTCGCTGATATGACAGAGAAAAGACAGGCTTTGTAAAATTAGCCATAATGATTGTAATCTGTTACTATCAGCAGAAGTTCAGGGGTCTGAGAGTTGAGCATGATTTTCCGTGTTCCCATCATGGATTCTTATGTTTTACATTATTCTGCTAACTTATGACAAACACCCAACATTCTTTAAACAATTAACATGAAAGAGCAGTGAAGATGGGAGAACTAGCAGTGAAGATGGGAGAACTGGGAATGCCAGGTGGGACTTCTGTCCTCTCAGTAACTGTCATGTTCGTGAGCCTATTGGTGGCACTGCTGCAAGAGAGCTGCTTATTTTGTGTGTGTGCGTGTGTGTGTGTGTGTGTGTGTGTGTGTTTCTTGCGTTGAACATGCACAAGATACATTTCTCGTGTCAAAGGAAGCTTTTTAATTGAGAAAAGCTACCAACATCATTCCAACCCTCCCTCATTTAGGTATCTCCTTGGCTTTCTCTCTCAGGCTCTGTGAGTCTCTCTCTCCTGCTGGTCTCTCTGTCCTGCTGGTTTTTTCTGTCTCCTGCTGTTCTCGCTGTCTTGCTGATCTCTCTGTCCCGCTGGTCATCGGAGCCTCAACGGCCCTGGCCTCTCTGCTGCTGCTGGAGTGAGATGGTTAGAGGGTGTGGGGAGTCATGTTAACTTGGATCAGCTGGTGCTCCACCCGTGGTGTTGGCTTTCAGATGGAAGTTGCCCGGAAACCTGACCACAGTTTTCTTGAGTATGTCTGCGTCCCAGCGAAGCTCAGAGAGCTAGAGAGCAGGGATTGTGTTGTCCCTGGAATGAAATCCCACTTTCCAAGTATTTTTATATCACAACTGTAACTTGTCGACCCTGACCATGTACAATTCTCTTCCTTTGCCGTGATTTACATTTTGCCGGTTGTTCTCTTGGTGTGTGTGTGTGTTTTACAATGGATCGAATGTGACAGCTCCATGTGTTTCTGTGCATGTCCCTGCTATGTTTTTTGTTCACTAATCAGTTTATCATGTGTAACACAGGCTGTAGCATTACAGGCATTGAAACCTGAACATACCTGCCTGGGTTTGTTTCCTGTAAAGGAATTAACTTTGTTGCTGAATTAACTAATTTCATGTTTAATTGTTCAGTTCTTCAAATTTTATTGGTTTTCTCATGATTGCTCCACATAAGCTGTTAGCAGAATAATTTGCACAGTGTTTGATTGCTCTAGTGTGTTATGGTACATTTGTGGTTCTTTTGTTCAATTTAATTTTCAGAAGTGAAGGAAACACTTCATGCAAAGTGACTGGTGGAAACAGGGAACGGCTTTAATGTATGTTCTGCGGACTCGTTGTGGTTTTTGATTACTTATATAAAGCAGGTGCAGTCGGGAAGAGTCTAGAAAGGATGTCCCAAATGTGTCCTGCTCCAAGTAACCCTAAGAAAAGGGTTAAACAGAACTGGGTCTATTAAAAATCTAAATCCAGATGTGAATATACTGAAAATGGTCCAATTTTAAGAAAAATAAATTCTATCATTAATTTAAAAAAAATCATGTCAACAAATCACAGCACAAATACCTGTGGCTAAAAGCTTCTTTAGTGATTAAGTCTGTGGGCCATCATTTGTTCGATGACTAATACTAGTTCATTTTCACTCTGTAAAAACATTAGCATTTTAGCATTAAAGCGCATTCTTTTTGGAATCGTATGACTCGAATTCTAAAAAACACAGTTTTTAGCCGAGATATTTCAGTTGTTTGTTTGCAAAGGCCGTGTTAACAAACAAATTACTGAGCTGGTTCAGAGCGGTTTGTGGCAGATCAAAGAGAGCTGCTGTTTCCGCGGTGAAACTCCTTGGAAAGTGGAGGACCAGTGGGTGACCCCTTTACTCCTGCGCTGGATCCTGGACGTCTTCATCAGCCTGTCTGCACCAGCTGCTCTGCCTTAAGGACTTGACAAACAAAGCTGAAAATGGACGGTTCCTTTCCAGGGAACAGCCCTGGCTGTGGTGCTGTCGTGTGGCTCTCTTCTGGTAAACTTCAGCTGGCTGCTCAGTCATATTTAATCATTGCTGAGTTTGGTTAGGTGCTGTAGCCAGCAGTACTAATGTGTGTCTGTGTGTGTGTGTGTGTGTGTGTGTGTGAGTGTGCGCACACGTGTGTGTGTGTGTGTGTGTGTGTGTGTGTGTGTGTATCAAACAATCTGATGTGACCTTGTTATCTCACCTCCAGTGGAAAGACGTGCCTGTATGAACACCATATACAGTATGTCATTTAGTGCACACTAATGCCAACAAATTAATAACTATCACTGATTCAAAGTGAAATATACTAAGGACAAATTCACATCCCAAACTTTGTCCACTGTTAGCCGTGTGTGATACCATCTCTTAAAGGATATACAAAGTCAGCATTATGCATGCAAGCGCAGCTATTGCGAATAGACCACGGTGAAGGTTCACATTAGCCATATTCCTGAATTAGCTATAGTCCTGAATGAGCTATACTCCTGAGTGAGCTATACTCCTGAATGAGCTTTACTCCTGAGTGAGCTATACTCCTGAATGAGCTTTACTCCTGAATGAGCTATACTCCTGAGTGAGCTATACTCCTGAATGAGCTATACTCCTGAGCGAGCTATACTCCTGAGTGAGCTATGCTCCTGAATTAGCTATAATCCTGAATGAGCTATACTCCTGAGTGAGCTATACTCCTGAGTGAGCTATACTCCTGAATTAGCTATACTCCTGAATGAGCTATACTCCTGAGCGAGCTATACTCCTGAATGAGCTATACTCCTGAATTAGCTGTAGTCCTGAATGATCTATACTCCTAAGCGAGCTATACTCCTTAACTAGCTATACTCCCACTTCAGCTATACTCCTGCGTCTGCTTGCACTGTGTGTGCCATGCTTCCCACTGCCCCTCCCTCTGCTAATACGGTGAGCTGGCTACAAACCAATCAAAAGCAGAGGTTAGGGACAGGCGTGCAGCTCATTCCTAGAAGTGCTCCAAGTCTGGGTGCCAGTCTGCTCAGCCAACACAGCAGCCGCTCGATGGCGGATCAGCCAGTAGGGAGCAGTTAGGAGCAGGTGTGCCACTCAGCTGTGCCGACTCTGTCAGGTCACCTCCCTGCTCAGCCAAGACACCGGACTCTCTGGGCTGCAGACGTGAGCGCTGACTAATGGAAGTCAGATGGTGTTTCTCACACAGCAAGTTTCCATAAAGGCGGGGGGCTCACACAGCAACCACCCCCCTTACTCCACAGTCCAGCTCAGCACAAAACCCAGCCCCCCCTCACATTTGCTTTGTGGTGAGTTTAGCGCAAGCTTAGCATTTCTATATGTGCTCTGACAGTGATGCTGTATTGGGAAACACGAAGAACCTGTGTGCTGTACTTATGTGTGAAGAGTGCAACTCTTGGTACTCAGTATGCAACAGAAGCACATAATACAGGTGTCTTCATTATGTGTAATACACATTTTAAAATGTCTCCAGTTTGGAAAAACACACATGACACAGGCGGAAGGTATGAGGCTGTGCAGTGCGCAAAAACACGGTGTCGTGCACCTCCCCTCCTTGGTGGACTGCAGTCATGCAGTGATGGCATTAAGCATGGAAGATATCTCAAGGTTGAGCACACAAGCATGCCATGATGGGCGTGGGTTTCAGTTTGGCCTTTATGCAATATATTGAGGTCATAGAGAAGAAACAATGTGACATTACATGACTTATCTGAGCTGGAAAATGTTCAGGAACAAATTGGCATTTGCACATCATGTGTTTTATGCTGCTACAGCACCCTCACGTGATTGGTGTAGGCATCTAGTAGCTGTTTCACCATTTCAAAAAGAACGGTGTCATACTGTAATGTGTTACTTAAGGGCTCATAAGGATAAAACCTGAGTCGTTATCTGGATTTCCTTATTCTGATGTTTTGTACCATCCCCGTTTTGCTGCAAACAGCGTATTGAACCCAAGTACCACAGTGAATGACAATGAAGCTGTAGGTGTTAAGTCCACAGTAATGGTCATACTGTTTGTGTAAGCGCCAGGGCTGATATTGGCATTTCTCCACAGTGCTCGGTGAGTTGTGGCAAAGGGATGCAGCACCGTGACATCACCTGTGTGGAACAGAACGGGGCACGGGTGGATGACGCGCTGTGCAGCCACCTGCCCCGGCCTCGAGCCCGGAAGGCCTGCAGGTCCAGGATGTGCCCCAGATGGAAGGCGACTACGTGGGGTGAGGTACGAGCCTTGCCGCTTCACATTCAGGATGGCCTCGCAGAACCTAGAGGCAGGCTGAGGCAATGGGCCAGACCTCCAGCAAACAGACCTCAGCCTCTGCTCCTCATGTCAGGAACGGGTGTTCACCTTGGACTCGGCGCTTTTTCTTTCAAGTACATTTGAGCAGAACATTGTGCTTGCCCACAGTATGCCCATTGTCTATAGGCAGGGTTCGGCTCAGCCATGACTGGGCCCACAGGCTTCAGTTGGTGCGCAGGTGGAATAAAGTTATGGAAGAACAAATAGCTGATGTACTGCTAATACTCTGCAGGGATATGTTATGTCTAACAAGATATCTTCTTTCTTCATGGCAGAGACAAAATTAAGGGGTTTGCAGGGCTCCATTACAACTAGATAAAGTAAATTTTAAAAATCTCTTTTGTGCAAAGTCAGTTTGAGCTCGACATCTGTAGGCTTCAGCCTGATGAGCCTAATGGATAATCTGGCCCTGGTTAGGCGTGTACCAGGAGCTGTACAGTGTCGGTGTGCTGGTCCTCCTAACACTGTTATGGTTAGGCTTGCACCAGGAGCTGTACAGTGTCTGTGTGCTGGTCCTCCTAACACTGTTATGGTTAGGCTTGCACCAGGAGCTGTGCAGTGTCGGTGTGCTGGTCCTCCTAACACTGTTATGGTTAGGCTTGCACCAGGAGCTGTGCAGTGTCGGTGTGCTGGTCCTCCTA
>JABJVR010000205.1:0-21676 GCA_025773905.1 Chitala chitala | reverse complement strand
GTGTGTGTGTGTGTGTGTGTGTGTGTGTGTGTGTGTGTGTGTGTGTGTGTGTGTGTGTGTGTGTGTGTGCATGAAGGCTGCGTGGCGTGTCTGTGAGGGTTCATGAAGCAGCCCCCTTCGGAGTCCCCTTCTGACTTCCATTCATTAAAATTGACAGAGGCTACAATAAAACACAAAGGCACACAAGCTGCCTCATCTGAAAAGGGCCACATCATAAAAGGCATATGTAGGGTAAGCCACGGAGTTCTTTTATCCTCACAGGGCTGGAAAGGCTGGAAAACTAATTTCTCTCACTAAGACACGGTCAAAAATAACTCCTGTTATTAGGTATGTAACGCACAAGAGCAAAACCCCACGGAAAAATGAAAGCATCTGTCATAGGTGGGGTCCAATTCAGCAGCGGCGTGGATTAAATGCTTCGAAAGTCAAGACACACACTTACCACAATCACATAATTATTTTTGGCTACACTGCACACTGACTCTTTGTACAAGGACCATTCACCCACAATAAAAGCCCAGGGGCTTTTCTCATTTATGTACTACAAAGGTAAAGTGTGACTTGCATAGTCATACGTCAAAGTACTGTCCACAAAGCATTTTGGGTTTTGCCATGCTTATAATCACAGTGGGTAATTTCTGCCGGGCCCTGGAGAGGCCTATCAGTGACGCATCCGTAAAAACTGTTTGCACATGCGGGAGGCGCCTTTGAAACGTAACTCATGGCAGTGCCACTGATTCTTTGGCCACAACATCCGATTTCCAATTATTCAGGCCTGATGTTATTGTCAACAGCCACAGCCACCCACGCCCCCCCCCCCCACCCCCTGCACAGGATTTCCTCCAGACACAAAGGTCCACCTGAGGCCAGACTAACGAGTCTCGCTCCCGCTCCAGACTGCTGTTCCTGCCATATTCTGTCAGGTCAGCTGCTCAAAGGCCGCAAGAAATTCACAATGGCAATTCGCAAGAACAAACAGAAGTGTACAGCCACCTGGTCGTACTTAAACTAAACGCAAACATTCCATTAGGCACAAGTTTTCAGGCAAACCAGCATTCTGCCCACGTATCTCTGAGAGTCAGAGAGGCACAAAAGTAGGAAGTCATTTTTAAATGGTAACTGAAATCAAGCACATTAGTGTCAGTAATCTTGAACAATACACATAGCATTCCAGGCCAGGTCACATCCATGCCAACTCTGATCCAGATTTGTAAACACTGCTGAGAAACCTGCCTGTTTCTCACTTTATCGTAGCTGTGTAAAACAGGAAAGACAGTCATGGGAATTTGGGATTTAAAAAATCTCATTTCTTAGGCTGCATCTTTCTGAATCAACACATAAATACACAAAACAATTTGAACGTTAAGACAACAATTTGAGATAAGGCACAAGGACACTTTAGCAGGACCCCACAGAGCTCATTAACTGGTCAGATGTTATGGCACTGATTCTTTTGCCATAACATGCAATTTCCAATTCTTCAAGCCTGATGTTACTGTCAAACACCATTCCCCCTTTACATCAGAGTAAAGGCTTTACCTCTCCATAGTCTGTGGTGAGGATGAGGGAACCATCTACACAGGAGGTGACTGTGGAAGGCAGCAGCTGCTCTCGGTGTCTAACCCAGACACGGGCCTCCTGCAACACAGTGACAAGCCCTGTTAGGTTACACTTCACAAAACCCACTGAGGTCACACTGAAACACGGTCACACGAGAATACAGTCACTCGGCGGTGTGTTTACGTTGAAGCACGTTCACGCACTGACTCACAGCTCAGACACTTGATTTTAGTGTAATTTGAAAAGTGTTAGCCATATGGCAATAAACACGCTGATAACATAACTGCAATGACAAGCCATAGTGGACTTAAGCTGAAATCACACAGACAGGCTTACTGAGGACTTGTTTACAAATGGGGCTTTTGAGATTCTCCAACGGCAGATAAGTACACTTCTGAAAGCAGACACAGTATCTTGAGTGTCATCACAGCACTATAACACACAGTCAAACACTCCAACAGCTGTAATTCTGTTTGCCTGACGCAGACAAAGGTGTGCCCTCCTGTGGGAAGAGCTTGAGAACGTAACTCTCTATGTAAAGACAATGTTGATTCTAGGGTCCCACTGTATACGTTTGCTTATCAGACTGTGTTAACAAAGAGAGCTGAAACTTTTCATATGTAGCAAAGCCAGTGTTTTGGGATGCTAATGAGCAAAATATTCTCACCCAGTGAGTTCACATAGGAGCAATGATCTACCACAGTGAAGAACAACGGTATTGACAGCAAAGGGGCTGAAAAAGGAACATGGATGAGCAGTGTGTAATACAGAGGAGCAGCATGTAACATGGAGGAGCAGTGTGTAGCATAGAGGAGGAAAAGGAGCACAGAGGAGCAAAGGGGGGAACAGAGGAGCAAACAGGAGAGAAAAGCAACATGGAGCACATAAGAGCAAAGATGGCATACAGGAGCGATGTGAAGCATAGAGGAGCAAAGGGAGCACAGAGGAGCAAAGGTGGCATAGAGGAGCGATGTGAAGCATAGAAAGGTAGAGTGGAGCACAGAGGTGTAATGTGGAACATAGGAGACTTGTAAAATTTATGGGAGCAGTGAGGAGCACAGAGGAACAAAGACAGCACAGAGGAGCAACATGGAGCACAGCGGAGCAGAGTGCTCAGAGATGTGGTGTCAAGCCACATTAAATGTTCTAGAACCATTAGAGCTAAGAAGACACATTTTGTACCTTCAATTCAAGCATATTTTTATGAAGGCCCAAGCTTTAAAAACGCCTAACAAATAAAGAATTTTGGACAGATTTCAGTGAAGATGCTTGTAGACAGATGAAACAGGTTGTAAACCAAAAGTCTGTTGTGCACATTGGCTCTTCTGGAGTTGACGTCTTAAAATTCGTCTCTCCATTTAATTTATATTGTCAGTATTATATTATAGTGAGGCAGTAAGTGTACATATAACTATATGCTCACAATTTGTGTTGCAAAAAAGACTAGACATTTTACAAGAAACTAGAAGACCACTTCTAGTTTCTTGTGTCCTAGAAGATAATAAACAAAAGAAATAGTGTTTTGATCACAGTGAATCTTATCAGTTTAACCTGCAGTCTGCTACTTGTTAAATTACTAGTGTGCTCACAATCTGAAAATGTGTAATCTGTACATAAACATACTGTATACCGACTTATTTGGTCGCAAAAAGTCAAGGCTGTCCGTCTGCCCTTACTCCTTTGGACTCTAATATGGTATTTGCCTGGCAGTTACAATAACTTGCACAGTAAAGTCATTGGTTGGTTTACAGATTTATTCTAGGAAGAAGGATTGACTAGACTCCTTCTTTGTATGCTTGCATCCATGGCTAATAAACAGGTTCTGATTCTCTTAGGGAAAGGGAATCAGGTTTGTGGCCAGATATGTTTGTCACATACAAGGAATTTGTTCTCTGCATTTAGCCCATCCCTCCTGAGTAGAGCCTGAGCACACATGGGCTGGGATTTAAACCAGGAGACTTCTGCATGCCAGCATGAGGTTCTACCCATTGAGCCACCAGTGTTGTACAAACCAGCATTTAGGACTACAGCAGCCTGGACTCTACAGCCCTTTAACTTCAAAGTTCAAAAAATTTCTTGCACGTCCTCCACCCAATTCACACGATTTCGAAGCTGCAATACTCAACAACACCGAGGCATCAAGAATCAGGGGTTGACTTCTGACAAGAGCCCCTCTCCTCCACCCGTCTGAGGGGCTTGACAGCTACGCTCACTGTGCAGCGCTGCCTAATATGGTGTCCGGTTCGCTGGCCGCAGTGAGCGTCCCTCCCACGGTCGCTCAGGTGTGCTAATGCCCCTCATTCAGCCGGCCACTGGAGTGTTGAATGTGTTGCCCATCTGGCAGCATCGTAACAATGGGAGCATCAAACAGGCCACGGTGTCACAAAGGAGCGCGCAGCGCTATCAAGGCTCGCTGACATCGATCCCCGTCCATTATTAATAAGGATCTATCTCGTGCCACGCGGCAAAGCCACGGCGTGCCCGCCGCCCGTTCTGGGGCAGCGGTGAGCCCGACGCACGTGGCCCGCTCCTCCGCTCCACTTTGCCAGCCCCAGGGGTGTCCATAACCCCGTTTCGCTCACGACGGCCGGGGGTGCGCCTTGTAGCCTCTTTATGTGGAACTGGAAATGGGATAAACGCAGCGGCCGGGGACTGAAATAAATAGCCAAGGACAGAGCGAAGAACATGAGGAGAGCGAGGAGAGGAGGGACACGGTCGCATGTTAGCTTTCTGGAAAAAGGGAGGGAGGGAAGGAGGAGGAAAACTTTCAGAAACATGACCGTGTGTTCTCCTCAGTCAGCAGAGTCACTATAACATAACCAATCACAGAAGCACATCAGAACCCCTCCACATCACATGGCTGACACAAGTTCATATTCACATTTATCCAAAAGGCTGAATTCCCATGATAAGCACTGAGCGGTCAGCCGAGCTGTGGGTCAGCGCACTGTTCTTGTACATGAGCAGCGTTGCTGAGCTGTGCCACCAAACGCTGAGATGTTACCAGCGCATGCTTCTGATTTAATGGTTTTGGTTTCTTTGTGGCAATGTAGCTAATAATGCATGCTAACATTATATTTTGAATATACAAGCAATTTTCCCCAACCTAAAACTGCTGCCACTTTCCCAAACAATTACTTCTTTCCCTAAGATCATGATAAATGTTCACCATTGTTTTGAGCTAAGAGCTTCTGTTCCGTGTCTTGGTGTAGTGTCGTCCCACGTCACATACAGCTGTTCTGCCATTGGCTGCTTATTGGAGAGGTCAGCGTAAGGTTGGTCAAATTTGACCTTGATTCAAATTCAGGATCAAAAAACAGAAAATGTTACAAAGCATGCTGGTCAGGGTGGCGTGATGTGAGGATGCAAGTCAGAGGTAACGGACGCTAATGAACGTTCAGCTGGGCGCAACGCTCATAGTTTATCGTGTAAAATCGGCCTTATCGTGTTTATTTTTAAGAACATTGAGGTGTTGTCCTCAGCTACCAGAAACACACTCTGACGCCAGACAATGTCCCACCGGTATCCCACTGATGTAATCTCTCAAGATCTCACGGTAACCAGAAGATACATAAGATATCTCTAAATGGGACAGTGGGTAAGCAAGGCTCACGGGAACAGCTACGTAGACGGACTTCGTAAGAAAAGGCAGGAAAATACTTGTCTCTCAGATGCAGTGTTTTTCAGTCTTTGTAATGATCCAGGTACAGCGCCCACCTTAGTTTGGTTTGTCTGAACATGCTGAAATTGAAAAAAATACACATACTGGCAGAAAGGATTAGCAACCAAGCTGAGGCAAACAGCACGTTGGTATAAAAGACAACAGGTGAAGCTGAAGAAGGGACGCCTGTGGGTGGAGACACAGGAACTAAGAACGTTATGAAATGCATCAACCAGTGGAAAAACACTGTACTCCAACTATACTCCAAAGCCCTCTGGCTGTCACAGTAGTGTTCATACAACATAACAGCTACACAAAGTATATGTTTTCTAATGTAGACGCAGCATCTTCTTGTTTCTGGAAGCATATATCAAGGATCTAGAAATTTTTTTTTTTATGTATAATCATTTTGATGCATTAAATATTGGGGAAGACATCTCTTTTTTAGAATTCCCCCCGCCAGCTCTTGTGCCCCTGGAATTCTGGGAAAAACTCTTGATCAATAATGATCAATGGTGGCAGTCTGTGCGCTAATGCTATTAGCACTTCTGTTGACCATTGGCAAATTTCAATTTTGACAGTCAGGAAAGAACACACAGACAGTCCTTTTTTCTGTACCCGCTACTTTTTTTTGTACTTGTCACTGTGCTGGGACTGAGAGGATTCATGGGTTCAGGAAGAAAGTCAGTCAGCCTTTCAGCGGTAACCCCTAACCATTGCACCTTCACCCTTTCCCTCAGCTCTCATCAGGCAGGTGTGTGTGTGTGTGTGTGTGTGTGTGTGTGTGTGTGTGAGGTGGGGGTCTATAAAAACAGAATTGACCAGATGTAAAGCTGACAGTGCAGCAGAGCCAGGCAGGAGCGTAAGGGGTGAATGGGCTCAGTAAACAGATGGCCCACCCCCAGCCCCACCTCTTTCCAGGGAAGCCCACGGTGTGTGCTGCTGACAAAGGCAACGGCAGCCGCTCCCACTGCTGGGTGTAACCAAGCAGAAAACCTGCACATAAAAGGCAGCCAGTCAGCTCAGAGAGGGAAGGAGGTGTCAGCCAAATCCCCTCATCCCCCTTAGCTTAGCCTGCATGGCAGCACCTACCTACCACACCCCCCTCCACGTCACTGCCTGTAACAGAGGGAACATGACTAAAATTGACTCACACTGAGTGTCCTTGTGCTGACGTACCAGATCACTGATACATTGTATGAACAAAGTGAAGACTGGTTCCTCCTAACCCATAGCGACTGACGTCATAAAGACAAAAGATCATACCTGTGCTAGGTAACACAGGTTTGTTACTCTACAAACAGTGTTATGACTCAGTTATACATGCCTGGCCGCAATTAGGCCCATAGAACAATACACTAGAGCAGCAAACACATGGCAATAGAGTGAAAGTGTTGAAAAAGGCCTAGGAAACAAGCCAGAGATTTAACAAAGCTCATTCCTGTTAAAAAGAAACAAGTCAACAAAACAAGGGCAATGATAATTAGCAAAATGAGGAGTCTGGTGATGAGGCGTGGTATTACATTACTGTTGTGTCATTAAGGATGCTCTTTCGGGTAAAACAGCTAATGAGCGAGTCTTAAATATTTACATGTTGACAAAGTGCTAGATCTCTCTTTCAGGCTTTGGGCTGCAGCCACATTATCAGCAGATCAAGACACAGACCCATGGATACTAAACAAAGGAAAGCTAATTAGCTAAAATGGGTCAGCATAGCTGGGTAATTAGCAATGCGCCTGGTGCGCTTTCTGATTAAATTGGTCAGCTGGCATCTTCCAGATGAAAGTCCCGTTCGCTCCTGATACCCTGTCGGCCCAGACTGACGGGGTGGATCCCCGTTTCATGACCATTCAATAAATTTTTTAAAGAGCAGCTGAACTGGAAATCAATCATGTGTAGCTGGAAATGCCATCCCACAAGCGTCCAGTCAATAATTTTGTTTAGTAGGGGAGGCAAGGCAATAAAAACTGGATGCTCAGCCATAGCTAACGACATTTCTGTCCCTGTCCATAACAGTTTTGAAAAATGATGGGCTGGGCTGTAAATTCTCTCCGTTCCACTGGGGGAGAAGGTTTTGGTTGTCTAAGTTATTCACAGTCCTGCTCAATCCTGTCTAACTGCTGAATCTAGTGGGACCATGGGTTGGAGCTTGTGGTACCTCTGGGAGCTCTGACGACATGGGTCCATCGCTCCCAACGCAATGCTCCCATGGGATCTCCACATCCATACTGGGTTTAGCGGTTTAAGTGTGTGAAAATGCATGAGAAACCGAGGAGGTGGAAAAACACGAGCCCATAATGAAGGCATGTTTATGAGCCTGCAGCTACATCGCAGGATCAGAGGGTGAGGCTTGACACTCTGACAGGGCTGCATTAATGATGGATGAAGCAGCTGATCAGAAATCAGCTAATGGAAGCAATTCCCCATAGAGGAAGATCCTCCGGCCAGAAACAGACAATGGAAGGGGATGGTGGTGGGGAGGGCGGGTGCTGTACACTAATGTAAGGTGGTCCCAGCGGAGGGAACACTTTCCACAGCACTCAGCTCATCTTAACACACACGTGCACACGCACACACACCGTACACTCACACACACATACACGCATGCACACACATGCGCGCACACACACAGACGCATACACATACACATACACACACACCCAACAAACACATACACTCACAGATTGGTATACTTATAAACAGCTAGCAGATTGCTTTAGGCTAAATTTATCCAATTTATACTGAGACCAACACTTAAATTTAATTCCTCCCACAGTGCACCGAGCATTCATTAAACAGAAGGGGCCTTTCAGCTGGAAGAGACAGTATTTTAATTCAGGTAGCTGTCAACAGAGACAGACTAGTGTTAGACTACGCTGGACAATACCATAAAAATCCATGTAGTACAAGCTTACATATTTATTTATATATTTAACATTTAAATTTAAATAAATTGCAAGCTACTTTTAAGAAACATCAAAATTCTGTTAAATTGCAAAGCAGGTCTGGCAAACAAAAACAGGATCGCTCCTTTAGACAGTTTTACACTAATGAAATAATACAAGGGAGTCACTCTCAGAGGTCACAGAGAGTGTTAAGGAAATAAAAGGGTTAATCAGCCTTTAAGCAAAGCATATGGTCCTCAATGTAGGAGACCCCAGTTCATGTGGAGGCATGAAAGTCAAACTTTCACTGGAGGTCCCAGTCAGACACAAAGAACCACACAAATCAGGAAACTGGTGATGGATGCTGTACCACATAAAATGTGTACGGTTGGTTACAGACTCTGGTCAGAAGTGTCATGGAAAGCCTTTCAAAACATGAGAAACCTAACAAAACAGTATGACGAGCAAACAGTTCGAAGCCCCACCCTTGGTCTTCTGCACATCTGGACCCAGACCAGCTGTTCTTCAGGCAGCAGAGACATCTGTGGTATCCCACCCTCTTTGCCCATCCCTTCCTGAACCGCTAGGCCATAACCACCACACCCCCCTACCACCTTCCCAAACGTCTGCACAGTCAAGGCCCTCAGAGCGGTTGACTTCTCTGTGGCTGCTGATGCATGGCGCTGGTCACAGGCAATATTCCCTGAACATTCTCTAATGTTAAAAGAACATTTAGAGCATTAAAAGAACTTAATGGGGATGTCCCCTGTTAGCTGGAATGCTGGCAGTTCCCAGGCCTCTTCTGTACTGGAACACATGTCTGTCCTCACTGACAGGAAGTGAGGCTTCAGAGGAAATAAGACAAGAACACCAGTGAGGATACATGCTGAAGGCAGCAGTGGCCTAACTGACCCTGGTCACACCTATAACGACAAAACTGGCCAAACGAGTGTTGAGAGGTCATAGTGCTCATTACCCTCACCCAGTCCCTGGCACCTTGCCAGCACCATTCGCTGAGTGTGCACTGTTCCCCTTTCCTACTGTAAGCACATAATTACACTCTAATCACAACCGCAAAGTGCCTCACTGCTCAGTTCACATCAGTGCAGTCCCAGGCATGCAATTTGGAAAAATTGGCGTCATATGTCAAACCAATGTTCAGGTAATGTATGCGCCTTTATAACAAATGCCAGCTCAGCCCCAAATTTGTGTTTATAGTGTTTGAAGTGGCATACTGGAGAAATATAATCACCTAGTCACCCGATTATTCTCAGCAGAATGTAATTAAAGTAAGGCACAGGGATGCTGATTAATTTCTTCTAACTACACGTGCACACATCAGCTACATATATGCTGTATATTTAAGCTGACTGTCTTGTGTCAGAACATTGCAGTGATACAGATGTGACTGACACCACACGTTACCTGTGAACTGACATCAGACAACTTTGCATATTAGATCCTCTCTATGCTATAAAACTGACATTTACACAAAAAGCTGACCTAAATTAAATAAATTTTTCAACACTTTTCAGTAAATATTTTCTTGGTCGTATTACCAGAACATTCCTATGGCATATTGTGTAGGATTACCAGAGCCTGCATATCCAAAGGAAGACACCGAAGGTCAAAAAGGAGGACAAAGAAAGACAAAGCCTTACAAAAGGAGGACAAAGAAAAGAAGGCATCTCACTCCTGTAAAATTCAAAAAGCACAAAGAAAACCTTAAAAAATGACAAGTACCTTGACAAACAAGTCATTAAATCGAAAACTTCAGTGAAACTATGCAGTAGTATATTTGTCAGAAGACATGACTTTACACAGCAGCTCATCAGTCCCAGCAACACACGCATGGAATTCCATTCAAGACAGTTTCTTAAGATTGTACTTTGTGTGAAGAATTCCTCTCACAGAGTCAACAGAGTCTATTTCTCTCTTTTGTCCACTGTGCGTAGTTCAGTCAAAATGCTCTTTCAACATTGTGCCCAGGAATGTAAAAGAAAAATTTGCAGATCTTCAGCAGCTCTGAGTAACAGTTTTCATTTTTACAGGTTTGAAAGTGAGGCATCTGTTGGGCAACCAGATGCCTCCAGGATGCCTCCCTGGGGAGATGTTCTGGACATGACCCACCAAGAGGAGACCCCGGGAAAAACCCAGGACACGTTGGAGGGACAACATCTCCCGACTGGCCTGGGAACGCCTCGGTGTCCCCCCAGAAGAGCTGGAGGAGCTGTCTGGAGAGAGGGAAGTCTGGGCGTCCCTTCTTAGTCTGCTGCCCCCGGGACCTGGCCCCAGATAAGCGGCAGAAAAAGGGTTGGATGGATGGATGGAATGTTTGAAAGTATGAAGTCCACTGTTCATAAAGGAGACTCTGAAAAAACATATCTTTCTGACTTGCAAATGATTTCAAGTAAATACTGATCAAACCACTGAACATCTACAGCAACATCTTTTTCATGCAGATACTGTACACATGACAACAGATCATCGAACGTACTGTCTTTTACTGTGTTTAAAAACATCCAGTGAAAGCACTGAAATTCTTCATAAATTCTTTCACTTGAAAAAAATTCTTGATCAACACTAGTAGCTGAACGATGCTCTGAAAGTATGCTGGTTTTGCTGTGGTATAACAACCGTTGATAATTAACACCAACAAATTCACATAAATGTTTCAGCGCCATGCGAATGGTATACACTGAAAAATAGCTGAACAACTTCAGCACAATTGTTTCAACATCAACTGCTATCAAATCTGCACCATGTCGAATACAATTGTGAAGAACATGGGCTAGACGTCCAAGGCCCACCAGTGGGGTTCTTAACCATCCTTTTCAACTACGAAAATTCATTATTGCCTTCTTTCCTGTTGATGCCTCCAAAGTTCATATTGGCGTTGTCTCTTGCAAGCGAAATGCATTTGGACAACAGACTATACTTCTCAAGGGTTTCCATAAGATACTTCGTTATTGTTTCAGCCATTTCACTTAGTGTGCTGTCCAGCGCAAGCAATCTAGTATGGATTCCACCAGCTTTCCAATCAAAATACTGAATTATTATTGGGAATAGTTTCTCTGCACCATGGTTACTGACTGTCTGTTGCCATTCCAAAGCAGTTAATGCAATTTAATGACTACGAGCTCTGCAACAGTATGAGGACCAATGACATTGTTCACGATTTCCTCCGTTTTTGTTCTGGAACATGTAATGTTTTTAGCAGTTTCGGAGTCAGCAAACAGCTTACGTATTAGACCAGCAGCGCAGTCCATCCAATTATATGACTGATGATGAGTGACAGTTTTAAAAGCTAACGTTGCTTTAGCAGCACAAGCGTTCATGGGTTCCGCCGAGTGTTTCGATTGAAAAAATGTCATGATTTTCGCAGACTACGTAAAATACGTTCTCACCATGTTTCTGTGTTTTTCACTAATAACATGTCATTCTAAATCTGTGGTACCCTTGTTTGCAACGGACACGTACGAATCACAAAACAAACACTTTGCTTCGTTTTCGGTGCGTCCATCACCAAAGCACGGATACTTAGTGTGATCAGAGAATTTGCATTTTTTCTTACTAATGTTACTGCTGACCGACAACTTTTCTGTATGTTCGCATAACAAATAACAGAACACAAAAATGACCCCGTATGCAAAATGAGTCACGTGTGGGTTGCCGTGTTGATTTATTAAAACAGGATCATACTAATTAACGCATTGAACACGCGTGGTGTGGTTGAGTGGCTCGAGCCTCAAATTTGCTCTTCACGAATAAAACAGAGATGATAGCGTGCAAGTGCAGCCAACAACAGGGTCAAGCCGGACTGTTTCACATTTTAGACCAATGCCTGCTGGACAGAGAATACGGTGTTAAAAAGGAGGACATGTCCTCCTTTTGCCGGACGTCTGGTAACCCTAATATTGTGTCGCTTGACACGAGTGGGTTTTAAGATGTTTATACTTTTGTCTAACAAGGTATAAGCAATGCTGTCACAGCAACAATTAATCTTTGACATTAGAGCATCTCCATCTTTTGAGAGACACAGATGATTCTGTAGATGTTTCACTGCAGCAAGGAAAGCACACTGGAGCTCAGGAGAGATCTGTCCAGATGAGCAAATTAAATTGGCTGTGTCAATGAAGAAAGAAATCCAACAAAGGAACCCAATATGAATTTAGAAGTCAAGTAATAAAATAGATTAGCATACATCACAACATGCATTTTCAAACATTTAACCACATTCAGTATGTTATCAATAATACTCGTTCTGGACTATATCAGAACATTAATTTTAAAAGCTGGAAATGTTTTCAGATAACATTTTGCAGTTATTTGTCAGCGTAAATGTACACAGTTGGTCTCCTAAAACAAAATTACAAGGGATTATCCCAGAAACGTGACTTGGTGGTAAATCTCAAATCCAGCAACCCTCTGTGACCGTTGTGAGATAATCCTCAAGTCACAGACATTGTCGTAAATGGGTTTACCTTGGCTGCTACCATGGAAACTTAAAAAGATGATAAATCAAAGGTGTTGAATGTGGGATGGTTCTCAGTGAATTGGATCAGTGGAGAAGGGTCTTTTTTCTGATGATCCATTCATTCACTTTACCACTTTATCCAATTCAGCGTCACAGGAAGCCTGGAGCCTATCCCAGGAGGCACTGGGCACAAACCCATCACATGGCACAGTAAGGGGATATTTACACGCGCCAGTCAACCTAACCCACATATCATTGGGCCATGGGAGGAAAACCAGAAAACCGTAAAACGTACTAAGCATGAGGAGAACATGCAAGCTCCACGTACGCAGACCCAGGGCGAGGACCAAGCCCAGAGCTCAGGGGTTCGAGGCAACAGCGCCTACCACCACAGCACTGATGATCATATCCTTAAAATTATTTATTTCCCCAAATTAACCTAATGTAGGATACCTAAAAGATGCAAATCTTTGCATCATTTTATTTCATAAGTAGTGAATATAGGGGGGCTAATCCCTTGTTTTGTAAGCTAAAGGACATCCACGTCGTTAAATCCCATTACTATAACTGACAGTTACTTCAGTATGCAGCACCGTCATGTCTGGAGACACTATAATAATGTCCATCATCTTATAATTATGTTTTAAATTCACCACCATGTGACTAAAATCTTAGCAGAACAGCAAGGGAGAGCAGGTGACAAAATTGTGTGCCTGCCTCCTAGGTGTACCAAGGTACCACCTGCCCTACCCCTCCACATGTGGGCAGCGGAAGAGAGGATATCCCCCCCCGGTCTTGTGCTCTGGCTGGTGGGCATTCTATCTCTCCTGATAGGATTATGGTTTGGTAAGTAACCACCTTAATTAAGTCCTCCAGGCTCTAAATCCTCCCTCCCCCCTGTAAAAATAACATTCCAATCTAGCCACACACAAACACACACACACACACACACACACACACACAAACACTAAACCACTGCCGGAGACAGGAGACAGTCTGGTTAGTCTGACTTAACATGGCATCTGCTCAAATGTTCCAAACAACCCATAATGTCAAAGTCATCGTTACTCAGGTATAGTGTGGCTGTACTGTCACATCAGGAGTTGCAGACTGTATTCTGATAAAATGGTTTGGTAAATCCTGCCAACTCATGTTTTTTTCTCCTCTGGTTAGAGCTTCAGTAGGATGTCTAACTGAATATTACACCAAACATCAACCCAACCACTGGGCACAGTATATATTGAGTTAAATAGACTTATTATTGTTTTCTAACTAAGATGTACTGGTGCAGTCAGCTCTGAACAGCTAAGCAAGTTCTGTATGCTCTGTAAGTGTTTTGAGCAAGGCTTATACACAACAGGCGAATACACTCACAGAACCTGTTACCTCACAGGTGTGCTCAGGTTCCACCACCCATCTCAAACTCTACAGCATTATCCTTGGCCAGTCTCACCCTGGATAAAAAACATCAGAGAACTTCCTAGTTCATTTTAAGTACTCTGGTAAACAGAGAACAGAGCACACCAAGGCCTGGTTCCACGCACACGCGGGGCGGACTCAGTGTGCAGATTCACAGATGTCAGCAGAGTGATATTTCATCTGACTGGCTATCGGATCACCAACTTCCCTGAAGTTGTTTGTTCATATTAATTATTCATGTGTGTCTTAACTAGGTCAGACAAAGGACTTAATTTCACGTTTCAGGAGTTGAACTCAGTTTGCTTCAGGTGAATGAAAACAGACTTTCTGCAGTCTTCTCTTTCTGGTTGTCCCTTCGTGACAAACACATACTCGACTTCGACAGTATACTTTAAATGATCATGTTCCTAAGAGCTGACGAGAAGTCTGTGAGCGTCATTAATTTAAAATAAGACATGCAATACCTAAGCGTCTTCAGAAAAACCAGGCTGAGTGTATACCAAAAGGTTATTGAGTGCCTTCATCTTTGTGTAGTTTAACCTGTGACGTGACTACAGCACAGTTCGGCTCATACTCTCACCCACTGCCAGAGCCTTACAGCTGAATCTACCCACCCTGCTTATAGCCTCCCACACAAAGCCCAGATGAACACTAGGGTTATGCTAATCCCAGCTATAAACTGGTATATACAGGGCATTGGTGTAACCAGCAATTAGTTATCCTATAGCTTCATTTGATGTTAGTTATTAATCCAAAAACTAATTTCAGAAGTGTAAATGTAATACTATATAAAAAAAAACTAAACTCAGCAACTTAATACCCAAAAGCCTTAATGACTGGAGAACGCCATTCTCCAAAGTCTTTACATCCCAAATGTACAAGCAGGCTGACTACTGCTGATGTCTTTGCCAAGCCATGCTGTTGTCCCACCAACTCTTAACGAGGCATCTTTTATCCTCAGACATTATAATTGGGGGAGGGGGGGGGGCACAATGTGATCCTTAACCATTAGCAAGCACTTCACAAACCTGATTATTCATGCATAGCCTACAAGCACACCCCAGTCTATTCTCTGAACAAAATCAAATTTATCTGGCCTTATCAACTGCCTTAAAGGGAGGGGGAAAAAACCATTGATTTTGGGCAAGCCTTGGCATTTTTTGGCATTTCCACAGCATCTGATCATAAGCACAGTGCCCACAGATGCTACTATTAATGAAACCCAGCTGGTCATAGTTGGCCTGTTTAACTCATTAGAGGGTCATCAGTGTGAATCTGAAGAGCAACAGGATGTATGAGTAATTTATTGGTGCCATGTTTACTTTGTGTCTGTATCTGATCTTGCCACATCTTCAGTTTAGCCTTTTCAGGCATCTGAACATCACTGTTTGGCTGGATTTTCAACATTAAGACCTTTTGTGTGAACCCTGCTGCCATGCATCTCTGTCCCAGTGTCAGTGTTCACCGCGCTCTCCACAGCAGACAGCGAAGTGACACTTTGGAGCACAGGCACAGGACACGGATCCTCATTATTATTATTAAGTGCTTTGAGGCATGCTGTTGTGAAAGGCGCTATATAAAAATAAATTGAATTGAATTATGACAGGATGACCGAGGGTGGCTCGGCCAAACACTAAATGTGCATCTAACTGTATTATCTACTCCACTTTCTGCAGACGCATTATCTGCTGACAACCAAAGAGCCCTTAGGTGGAATTGATGTAATTGCAGAAGCAAATGTGTAAAAGCCCTCTCTCATCCACCATTTACACCACAGGCCATACAGCCAAATCTGGAACTGCAAAGCAAAAGCGAGGGCTTTATTTTCTGATGTGGTTTTGACCGAACGGGGAGGCCAGGGTTCAACAATAAAATGCTCCAAATTTTTCTTGCCATCTCTAAAGGGTATACAAAGTATGTTAGGTCCCCAAATGATATGAGAGGACTTCCTGTCAGCAAAGTCCTATCCTGAGACCAAGCCAAAACTGTCCTAGCTGTGGACTGGCTGTAGTAACACGTCATTCCCTGCTGGAGCACGGTTCATTTCTGCCTCGGGTATGCATTTCCTGTGATGTGAGGCTAAAGCACTGGATCTGGTCACAAAAATCAAGCATTGTTTTAGGTTTGCAACATCAAAAGAAAAGCCTTTTTTAATTGGACTATACTCTAAGAGAGACAAGGTTTTTGGCTCTCTCGTGGTTTTCTGGCTTTAAAACTCTTTAAGGCTTAGCAGCTGATTAAATTTGCATGTGATCTTGCCTGTGCAATGGTAAGTCCCAAAGCCTTGTGACTGAACTCGCAGCAGGCACACAGCAGCGGAAGCCCAGTTAGTGCTCACGCACACACACACATACACACCCCTCCACCACCTCTCAGAATGGAACAACACCTTGAGAAATGTAACCATAATGTAGTCTTTTTCCCACTAAGGCAAACACTGAAAATCCGACACTTGGGCGAAGTTACAACCCAGGAAAGGCAGGCAAAGAGGAATGACCGCTTCCTCGTCTTGTAGAGCTGGACGGATTCCTGGGACTTCAGCAAATATCCTTCCTCTCAAATGTCACATCACAGTCATCCTTCTCTAAACATTACAAAAAGTGTGGAGCCCTGACCAACACCAGCCTTCAGATGTGTAACGAAACTAATGCTCCCTTGCAACACTGAAAAAGAATGTCCTTGCTGCCCAGCAAACAGATAACTGAAAACTTTCTCCTCTCTGCTAGTGAAAAGGCCATTGTCATAATAATGAGAGGTAGCTCTTCAATAATCCCTGAACCTTGCACTTCTCACAATTAACTGTGTGACAAATGTCTCACTATAAAGAGAGCCCACAAATAGTAATAATTTCCAATACGTTTTTAGCTGCACATCAGATGTAACTATCAAAGAGACAGAAACAGGTCATGATGACTGGTTCTGAAAGACCCGCCAAGGACACAGCTATTGTAAATTTGGGTGAGACTTCTGAATTGTTTAGGCGAGCTGTATAAAGAAAGAAAAAGATACTTTAACTTGAATTAGATAGATCCAGTAGGGAAATTCCTTGGTGGTTCAATGGGTAGAACCTCATGCTGTGATATGGGCATCTTCTGGTTTTAATCCCAGCCCCACCAGGTGTGGCCTGGTGGATCTCCACTCCCCATAGCGGGATGGGTCAAATGCAAAGAACCAATATTGCTGTAACATGTATAATATGATGTAAGTGTCTTTGGATAAAACTAGCTCCTAAATGAACAAAGGTAAACAACACTATTATAGCTGATAGACATGTAAATATGACCTAAGCCGTTTTGTTTATGTGGGTCTCCAGCCTCAGTGTGTCATCTTTATCCTGCATAGCACATTTATTCTGCTCTGTACATGCTTCAGTATAAGAAATGTGACAGAACCGGTGCAGACTGGATGCGAGACACAGAAACCCATCATGACATGGACCACTGCACACTTGGTGAAAGAATGTGGTGCGTGCCATCGTGTTCAGGCGAAGCTTATGTTGTTTTCCTCATAACTAGTCAGAGGGAAACAGGAAGAGCAAAGATGCCAGACGCCTTAGTCACGTGAGGACATCACAAGCCGGCAGAGGAAGAGTGCGGCCTGGGCGCTGAGGTGGGGAAAACAAACGCTGAGAAAAGAGGATGAGGGCAAGCTCCCTCAGACTCAGGAGCAGAGAAGGTGGTGTGAGTCAAAACCTCTGCTTATCTTACCAAGTAACACATGCTAAGGTGTCAGATAACCTCAGGTAACCTCAAAAAAACTGCTGAATATGGTGATGATGATAACCAAATCATCATTGCACAGTTTCATAGCAAGTACAGACAGTTGTGTCCTCATATGAGAAAAACCTTTTGGACATGTGGTTAACCAATTTTTTATTCTCAATGTAACCCCACCATTTTTCCAGGATCCACAAAAGGCTGCACCTGGTGGAACCCACACCTGAGCCCTGAGCACAGTGGAGCTCATGGCGGGGGTTGGGTACCAGACATGGCTACAAACACCCGGTCACAGGCAGGGATGCTGGGCTCCCACGGGGCACATGTCTCTGGAGAGGGATGGGGTCTATTCCACAAAAGGGCTGGGCGTCTGCAGGGACTGGGAGACGACAGCTGAAATGCAAGGCATGTCGCCGGAAAGCTCCTGGAGAAGAAACTGCCAACCTGAGTTTAGAAACCCAGCAGCTGATGGTGAAAGAGATGGAGACACTGGAGGGGTTAGAATGCTCATATTACCCCCATTAAGATGCCAATACACAACCATTCTGTTTGGCAGAAATCATTGTCTTTCTTTTACATGAGGTGAAAAAAACCGTTGGAAAGAAAACGAAAGCCAGAATGGGTGTGGGGTGCATTTTATACAGACACCAAAGACACTGAGGAATAAGCATCATTGTCTCAAGTCTTCACAATGCCTCCATGCCTTCCTAATTTAGGATATTTTAACTAAGTGAAACATAATCTGAGTAGCACCAAAATATCATCACAAACAAGTGTCAGCCGTCCTCCAAAACGGGAGGAGGAGGTCAAAGCTCACACACACACTGGCATTCAATTCATTCCTAAATCACCTGCCCTCCTGCTACGTCATGGTGACTACTAGGTTTCCATCTACAGCCTCTTGAATTAAGGCAAACACAGAAATGTGTATATATTCCATACACACACAGGCACACGCACACACACATACAGTATAGTCAAGTTTATTTAAAGCACATTTTAGAACAACAGGAGTTGACCAAATCGCTGTACAGTATTAAAATAAGAAACATCCACATATAATAGGAAAATCACAATATTTTTACATTCTTCTACAGCTCTCCTTTACTGTCAAATGAGGACCCTTGAGCCAAAGCAGCAGACACACACTTTTGGACTGTTATGTTGTAACGAGTCTGAGCACATTAATGCCGTGACAGCACAGCCAGAGGACATGGAGCCACAAAGAGTCTTGTATCTGTGACAGCAGTGCATGATGGGAAGAAGGACACACCCACCCCGTGTGACACATGGCACCTAAATCTCTCTTCGGCCTGTCCTTACAGGAAGACACAGGACACCGGGAAACAGAGCCACAGTAAATCTAAAAGCACATCAAGATCTGCTTCCCAGCTGAGGTCACTGGTGACCCGGCACTGGGAGAAGAAACCAGACACAAGCATCCTGCTCCCCAAGTGCCTATTTACCAGTATTTGGTGACTCAGGGCCTGACTAAGGAAGGGTGAGATTTTTGATGGAGCTGCGCAGAGGGCTTCAGCGAGGGGTATGACTCAGTTTCCTTAAAGCATCTCAGTCTGGTAACAAGTGTGGACTAAAGACCAAAAAAATGTTTTGTTTACTTACTTATGGAGGAGTCTAACTGATTTGCATCTCTTAAAAATACCACAAATAGACATTAAAAGTAATTTGTGTAGAAACATATTGATTAATTAATTCCAGTGCATGTCAGAGATAAAGTACAATAATGCTGTTTTGTGCATATCGATGTACAAAAAGCATTAAGGCATTGACGTTTCCTCGCGCTGGCTCCAGACTCTCTCACACTTTTACACTGGACAAAGAGTCCATGAAGCGGTGAAATTTATTTATAGAGTTGCCACTCTCAAAACGACTTCACCATAAAACAGTCATGTAAGGAGTAAGGATCAAATATGACAAGTGGTTGTGTTCCTTCTAGATGAAGGTCACGTGGCACATTATATCCATCAAAACGAAGGGTAGAGAGAGGCACCCACACAGCAATATTTGAGAACCTACTCTGCTAAAACATGTATAATTGCCAAATCATTCCTGCCTAAAGAGACCCGGGCAGATAGGATGGGATGGTAGCAGATTTTCCATCCCTAGCCTTCCAAAAGACAAAAAGAGAAATCAGAGCACCGCTTGCACGTGGCGGTTATTTTTGGGATTTGTCCTTTAAGTAGAGTTCCACGACCTCATCACTGCCTTGGACAAAACCACACTTTACACACAGACATTTTTTCGCTGTGACATTTCTAGAAGCCTTGCACAGGCATGTGGTTAATTCTAATTACAAGGATAAAAATTACAGACCATCCAAAAAAAAAAACAAAAAATGGAAAAGCAATGAAAACTGTATGAACACGTGGCTACAGGAGAGACTAGCCTCAAGTTTTGAGTCGAGACCCCATTACCAAGACAACAGAGCATCAGTGCTTGTCAAACTGAGCTTTAGACCTCTGCAGGAATACACGGTTTTAGAGCGTGTCTCCTCCTTTCTTCTTGTCTATTGGAGGTACACCGAGCCCAACTTGGAATCTATGAAGAACCATGAAACCATGATTGTATCAGGCAGAGGGATGAATTTTTCCCATTTCTTCTTCCCATAGCCTCCCAGACAAGAAAGTAAAATTTACAGCCCAAACTCATCCATCTACAGTCATACATTTTATCATCCATTTCCATGGAAGTCATTCACATATCAAGGACATTTCAGGCTATTCAATAATATTCATATTGTTATACAAGTATATGCCTGCATTGTATGTACTTATTCTGTTACTGGTTCAAGTCCCAATACAACTATTCTACTCTCAGTATTAATATCTACTTATCGATCAATAAGGTAAATTATTTCCCTCTTAACTGTACTACTTATTACAAATCACCATTGCATTATTTTAAATACATATATTTTGACTGTAAAATAAAAAAAAACGTGGAACAAAAGTTCATATTTATCTTCAAATCCTTTGTGTGTACATACACCTAGAGCTGTACGCTCAGTACAGATGTGAACGAACATCATTTTGGGGTTGGATGGAGGGGTGCTAGTCAAGCAGAGAAAGAGGGATAAGGTTATTTAAACAGAACAGGAGTACTAAATTGTCAAGGCCTAGAGTTCATCAGCTCAGACACAAACTTTCAATGTAGTGAGACCTAGTTTTGGGTGCTATGTCACCTGCACACTGTCAAAAAATTTCCAAAACATCTGGTAATAACCTCAGCACCCTCTTGAGAACCTTGAAATGAGAAACACCAAAGACATCAAAGAAACCCTTCCTCTGATGTTATGTAACATTAGCCCAAACCCACAGGGGGTGTGTAACTTTATTTCACAAGCGACACCCCTTACCCTGGTCTGACACAGGCCTAAAGTCCCCCCAGCAGTGTTAAATCATGGAGGAAAGTTAATCCCATCGACCACAGCAACTATGCCTGTTGTGGACTTCACTGGAGGAAAGTTGTGAAGCTCAGACCACCTCATTGGAAAACATGGGAAGAGCCGAACAAATTTTTCAAATTTGAATGTAATTTAAAAAAATGAACTCAACAAAAATTATGAGTGATAATTTCTGAACTATACACTGATCATATACAAGATTCTAAATCTAGCCCTATTGTAGGAAATCCCATGTTCTTTGTTTTATTTTAAAGCGGGACAGCTCACTTTAAAACAAGGTATAGTAAAATTAATGAATTAATTTAAAAAGAACGCAAATCTGCTGGGCCTACATTTCAGTTAATAATTACAACTTTATTCGAGTCCAACGTATGGACTACTATCGCAGCGTGAAATCTGAGCTACATGGAAGAAGAAAAATAAACACACGTGACATGCCACGCTTTTGCTAAGAGGTACTGAGGTAAGCTAACGAAAACTGTCCTGTTTTCAAAGTCAAATACACAGTGTTCTTATATATATACGTGGTAAATT
>JABJVR010000204.1:0-21676 GCA_025773905.1 Chitala chitala | reverse complement strand
CCTGCCCTGGGTGTCCCCTGCCCTGCGCCCTATGTGCTCTGGGATGGGCTCCAGGCTTCCCCGCGACCCTCACCAGGGCTAAGCGGTTAAGGTAATGGATGGATGGATGGATTATAAATTGAGCAACAACAGGATAAACACATTTACAAATTTTTCAGTGACTGAGTCTGGACAGGGTTGGGGATTCAGGCTATACTGGGAAGCACACGACACATTGCAGAGCAGTAACCCTTTACAGGTCCTAAAATCCACCTCGGACCAGCGCACAGAGTCCTTGGTAGTACCCGTGTGCCTCTGCTTGTCACCCATGGCATGTTCATTTGAATAAAGTCCGATGTTTCCACAGAAACAACACAGTATTCACCCATTACTGGTGACTGAACAGGTAAAAAATAAGAATGAGCACCAGTGTAGTGTCCAGCTGGGGGCTACTGTAGATACCATCATATGTGTGGGGTGATGTGATCGACCCATATGGGCTGCAAAACCAAACGGGCAACTACAATCCTCTCAGTATCCATGAAAGTCAACAAGCATGAATGACAGGAAAGCTCCTTGTTTGTCAAATGGAATGACTTTTAACCCTCCGTTACTCGGCTCGGTGTTGTACTCCTCAGCTGATCAGTTTATGCTAATTTGTGGAGCAGCTGTGATCTTTGATGCCTTGAGTAGCTGTCAGATCCATAACGCACTGCGCGTGCATGTACGACTCGTCACTCGGAGGTGGATTGTTGAGCCGATAACAGCAAATTTCAGTGACCTGGGTATTTAGTGCCCCACCTGAGTAGTCCTGTAGAATATTTGGTGAGCTTTGACCATTTTTACAGTAAGTTTTTCTTGCTGGGTTCTGATTATAGCATATAGAACTAGAGTCACATTCAGACTCTGAACTTATCAATGACAGTGAACATGATACAGAATCCATTGAAGATGCTGATGATGACCATGATGATGAAACAGAGCAGATGCAGCACAACTACTATGTAGGAAAAGACAAATCATCCAAATGGTGGCGGACACAACCTCGAAAGCAGGTTCATACAAGGGCTCATAAAAAATTTAATAAATTGCATTTGAAAATATTTCTTACTATCATTTCTTTCAAAAGTGTAGTGGGGTGCAATACACCCCACCCGAGCACTTACGGAAGTTTACGACACCCGAGTAACGGAGGGTTAAGAGCTGCACATCATACATTGATCTCCGGATGTCACTGAGCTTTGTGGCCCAGTTCCAGAGACCCAACCTTAAAGCCCCTGCTGATCTGTTCCCCATGGTATTTGTTCTGGTTTCAAGGGGATTATCAGCTTGAGTAACTTAAATATACAGCAGCTACTGAATGCCAAGGTAGGTGGTTTAGGAGGGATACTCTTTACACATGAAGGTATAAACCTTTAAAAAATGTAAGTAAATGTGCAGACAACATCCAATGAACCTAATCCAGGAGCTCAGTGCAGTAAATATACAAAAAAGTTTTGTTTCAACCATTATTAAAATGTTGCAAGAGAATGTCTAACCTTTAAACATTTCTTGGATACAGTCCCATAAAATATGTTTCTTCATGTGCTGAAAATCACATTTAATTTGACTTACTGGCCTTTGCTAAACCACAGAAAATCTGCCATGAGTGAGTTTTCATGTTTTGAGATCAGCTTGTCTAATTAAACAACAACAAAAAAACTATAAAATACGCACTAAATGCATGCATGCATGCATGCATCTCTCTCTCTCTCTCTCTCTCTCTCTCTCTCTCTCTCTCTCCCTCACACACACACACACACACACACACACACACACACACACACACACACACACAAATGCCAATAAGTCTTTGCTTTTTTAATAAGAGCTTAACATACTTATCCTCATCAGTTCACAGGAAAAAACACAGAACACAAATGAGGTGTTGGTGGTAGGTTGTAAGAAGACCTGCCAGAGAACTGCAGACAATTATGTCCTCCCCAGCCATTTATTAAAAAACAAAGGAAAAAAAACAGCTGCATTTACCCCTCAAAGAAATTTCTATAAACGCATGTGTGTATGACAATAAGCACTTTATATTCCCCTGGTGAAGTGAAATGATAGAAGAGGACGACACTCGCCGACTATTTACACCAGCAGCGCGGCAGCGAGTGTGGATCGTGTTTCTGGAATGAAATTTATTGAGATGCATGTGGTGATTGATGAGCGCTGCTGCTCTGTATTTACTAATGACTTGTTTGATAAACAGTGGGACGCTGACAACAAAAGATGAAATTTCATCTGCTCGGTATGTCTTGGCAACTCTTACATGCAGCAGGATCTGAGCTTTGGAGCAGCATAATTAACCATGTGGGCAGTTTTTGTTCATAGTCTTTGGCCAAGAAAGGGTGTAAAACATACCAACAACACAAAAAAAATGTTAATAAGGTAAAGGTGAAATGGTCTTGTGCTGTGTTTCAGACCCCCCTGCAAGCTCTCCATTCTTGTATTTTCCCACTCTTTATCCAGTACAGAATCTCAAATGGCCTGGAGTCCATCACAGGCAGGATAGGGCACAAGGCAGGGTACACTCTGGACAGGTGCCAACCCATCATAGAGTGCATTTTAAAAACATATATTTGGATACCCCATCAAAGGAAGTAGAGATAATTATAGTGATTTCCTTTCAGTCACATAGAGGTTTGTACAGCCCATAGTCCAAAATTTGTGGACACTCCTTCTAATTAGCATTTTCAGCTGTGTTGGCCTCAAGCAGTGATAATGAGCATAAAATAAAGCCTACAGCCATTCAGTTTCCATAGGCAGTACAATAGTGCTGAAGAGCTCAGTGACCTGGCTCTGGCATAGGAGTCCACATTTCCAGCAAGACAGTTTTTCAAATGGCTGCCCTGCCAAAGCAGGACTAGGAGTTACAATAGCTCAGGCACACAGCAGAGGCCACAAACACTCACAGAACAGGACCAAGGCATGCTGGAGTGCAACACTTATTTTGGGGCTCCAAACTGCATCTTGAAGCAATGTCAGGTCAAGGACTGTTTGGTGGGAGCATCATGAGATATGATTTCTTCGGCGGAGCATTTGCACACAGACCTCACATAGCAAGCACAGTGTTAGGTAAGCACTGTATCTGTCAACAGCACACCACCATTGGGTTCTGGAGCAGGGGAACCACTTTTCTGGAGCAATGATTTGTGCTACACCATCTGGATGTCTGATGGACAAATGTGGGCTTGGCAGATGCCAGGGGAACACTGTCTGCCAAGCGGGTAAAGCCAATTGTACAAAAACTGGTCTGGGCTGATTGTTTGTGCCACATCCGTTAGTCCCCAAAAAATTTTAATTTTAATTTTAATTTGTATATATTCTAAGTTTTATATATTTTAAGTTTTAGCAACAGAGCAATAGGTTATTCAAGGCTCTTTCCTGTATTAGCATTACAGTGCTCTCTTCGGGGTAGGATGGGGTGCATAAAAAATGAATTGCAGAGGTTGGTATGAAAAAACTGGACTGGTCTGCACATAGCCCTGTTGTCAAAAGTGAAACAACTTGGGATGAACTGGGCCATAGACTGCAAGCCAAGTCTCAGTGCCTGGCCTCTGTTCTTGTTGCTGAGTAGAAGAAATCTCTACAATCATGTTAAAAAATGTAATGGTGAACTGACCAGAAGGGTGGAGGCTGATGTACCAACTCCAGACAAATGGTCATTTTTCTAGACTGAAATGTTTACCAAGCATGTCATTTCCTGTGCCTGTCCTGCCTGTTTTCGTCCACTAGGTGTCTCCTCCTTTCTAGTGTGATACATCTTTAGGTTCCCTGTCCCATCTAGTTTTTTGGATTTCTGTGCTTTTCTTGTTTTGGTGTTCCACTGTATTAATGTTTGCACATTTCTAGTCTGAGTCCCTATATAAACCCTTCAATTAATTTTTTTCCCTGCCGTTTGTTAGATGTAGATCTCCTGTTAAGTCTGATGTTAGTTCCATCATTTGTTTTGTTTTTTGATTTATTAATAAACCTTCCTGTAATTAGACTCATCCTTGACTCTATTTCCTGACATTTGGAAATTTTACAATATGTGAGTGATACTTGTGTGTCAGTCCACGTTTGATTTAATATTTTTATGCGGTTACTAATAGAGAATTTTTCATCTAATATAACTGACATTAACACAAAGCATCATTTGTGAAACAGTGCAGCTGTAAATAATTACATTGTGCTCCAAATAGCAACAGCTGCAGGCCATTTGAAGGGAGACAGTCTTTGCATGCTGGACACTTACATCTAAGCCTGATAAGCACTTCTTCCCTGTGTTCAGTCTGCATTATGGGGTTTTTGTAAATATTTAATTTTACTTAATATAAATGCATACATATGCATACTATATGTATACAGTACTGGACAAAAGTTTTAGAACACCCCCATTTTTACTGTGTTTTGAAATCTAAGCAGTTCAGTGAATAACCTGAAGTCCAGTGAAAAACCTGACAAAGGTACAAAGGTAAACAGTAAAGTGCCAGAGGTCAGTCAGTCAGTCATCTTCTATACCGCTTCATCTTGTTAAGGGTCACGGAGAAGCCCGGAGCCCATCCCAGAACACATAGGGCATAAGGCAGGGGACACCCAGGGCGAGGTGCCAACCCTCCACAGGGCACTGCCAGAGGTGAAAAAACAAGTTTATGTTAACAAAAACTGGTAAACAATATACATTTCAGAGTTATACAAAAAGGCATGTTTCAGATAAGGGGTAACGGGGTAACAACTCACAGTTGTGCTGCAGCAATGTAACAAAAAAAAGACAGACAGACCATTATAACCCTTAAAAGTGTAGGTCTTTCCTTTAGGGAAATTGCAAAAAAAGCCAGGGTGTCAGTGAGTACAGTTTCCTACACCATCAAAAGGCACTTGGGAACTGGAGGAAACTCTGACAGGAAGAGGTCTGGCAGACCCAAAGCCACAACAGAATCAGAAGACAAGTTTCTGAGAGTCAACAGCTTGTGTGACAGGCAGCTCACAGGACAACAGCTTCAAGCACAGCTTAACACTGGTCAAAGTAAGCAAGTCTCAGGTTCAACTGTGAAGACAAGACTTCGAGCTACAGGTTTGACAGGTCGAGTGGCAGCAGGAACGCCATCGCTAAGATGGCAAAACAAGAAAAAGGCTTGAGGCTCATCTGGGCCATGAAGCACCGCCACTGGACTACTAGAGACTGGAAGAAGGTGTTATTGACCAATGAATCAAAATCTGAGATGTTTGGTTAATCATGCAGGGTTTTTGTACACCTTCAACTAGGTGAAAGGATGGTTCCTCAATGTGTGGCATCAACTGTCAAACATGGAGGAGGATGGTTAACAAACTTATTAAAGTTATTAAAGCACTGCACAATCTTGAACAAAAATTGAGAAAATTTTACTCTTCTTTAGCGTTTATACACTCTAATGGCATGATTTAATGACATAATGATGGTCAATGTTATCAGATTTGTATTTTAATAATCATACAATTTTTGGGTTGAAAAAAAATGTAAACAATTTTTCAGCTCAAATCCCAGTAGCAATCAAGTGCTGTGGAATGTGTTCGAATTGTCCCGAAACCGGAGTTGACATATGCTTTGATCAATAGCTGGTTGTGCCCATTGGATGAGACCAGAGCAAAATTCTCAATGGAGAATAAGATTTCTTGCCAGAATGACAACCTGAAAAGAAGCTACAGTGGGAGTAATACTGGGGAAGTTGCCTTTCCAGAGACATACCCACCATCTTTTTGAACTATTTACCAAGTGAACTGCACTGTAAGGGTGCCTGCTATCGGTACACACTAGAGATTCTGACAGTCAGTAAGTAGCTACAAGCCAAAAGACCAGATTTATTTGAAATGTAACTGCAGATTCCACAGCTGCCACAGGAACATCTCTCTGTAAGGTTTCACAGGGTCTCACGACTGAAAAATTCAATTTTTTTTTCCATATTTTCCTCTCCTGAGTGTTTTTTTTTTTGTTTTTTTGTTTTTTTTTTTTTTTGAAGATTAAACACTGAACCAGTATTCAAAATGCTTCTCAGAATTAATTAGAATTCGGGAGAGCATAATAAGGACTTTTATGTAATTACAGTTTATTAAAATTAATTTATTTATTTTGAATTTTTTTACAACACATGGATAAATGGACTTTCAAAAAAATCGTTTTGACTTTTCTCCCTAATTATAATTAACAAAATACTGTATTAAAACATACAAGGAAATTAGCCTGCTGTTAATATGAAGCATACTGGTTTAGCTAAGTTACAATGATTATTTCTGTTTTATGTCATTCTTAGCGAATATAAAAAGCAACAAATACAGAATAGCTATTAAATCCTCAATTTTGCAAAATATAAGTTTCATTATCATTAATTACATGCACTGCTATTGTAAAAGATATTGCCAATTACAGATGTCTGAATTATCTTTTTACTCACCCAGGTATATATGTTCCATGGTATTTTCACACTGGGTGTTCTATGATATAGCTAGGAAGATATTTCTTGTTTACAGAAAAAACTAAACTATTAAAGAAATGTGAACATAATTATAGTATATCCATCCATCCATCCATCTATCCTCTGTACCACTTATCCAATACAGGGTTGCAGGAAGCCTGGAGCCCATCCCAGAAGGCACAGCGTGCAGGGCAGGGGACACCCTGGGTGGGGCGCCAACCCACCATAGGGCATAGTATATACAGTCACTGAAATATAGAAAAGTACAGCACTTTTAAAGGAGGTCATGGTGCCTTATTTCCTGGTTACTCTGAGTGAACAAGGATTTCCCCCACTGTGATGGTATTGTGTTGTTATAAATTAAGATTAACATGCATAACATGCATACTTTGTGTCAGACCAAAGAAGCTGTGAGCTATGGCAGCCTATAAGGCTCTCACCATTAGGTTTTCCTTTCATCTTTTCCCTGTCAGTAGTACAGTTACTAAAACATGTGAGGGCCAATAGGTGTTTGAATCAAATCTAAATAGTATATTCTTCCCAATAAAATTAAATTAATGTTTTTAAGTGAATAATTGAAAAATGAATGAATGAATGAATGAATGAATGAATGAATGAAAATCAAAAGGAAAACAAAAGTCTATTTTTCTGTGCAAATCTGGATACTTTGTTGCAGGCATCAAACAAACAGTTATTTTGTGCCTTTGGGCCATTGGTGAAAATAACAAACGCGCTGAGCAGTTGGTTGTGACAATGCTCAGTGCAGCACGTGCACAGACAATAGCATTAAGGAAAAAGGTCTCACAGAAAGGATAAGCCCTGTCTCAGTCCCTGACACGTGTGACGACACACATTCATTTGTTCTGTCAATGGCATGACAGAGAAAGCAATTCCTGTGACTCCGCTCTCTCACAGGGTGCCACAAAGCCATTTAGCGTGCAGAAAAAAGAGTGGAGAAATATATATGATTTGCACATACTTAGGAGAGCCACGGCTGAGGCAAAAATGATGCAATATGTTTCTGCAACAGCTTGTGAGCAAAGGGAATCCCAGACAAAAGCTGACCTGATTGAATTCTTTCTCAATGAAGCGCCATGGACTGCACAATACTCATGATTCATAGGCCAGCTTTCTGTACCCTACTCATTTATATTTGTTGAGAAAGCTGGGGCAAGGTTCACAGTCAACACTTAAACCATAATCTGCTCCATTGAAATAAATTCATTTCATAGTGTAGCTATATTAATGGTATAGCTGCATATGTTTGCTAGCTCAAAATTTATTTGTCTTTCTCTGTTCAAAACTCCGGTATACATATTATTATTGTTTTATATTTTAATTTTGTGTTAAGTTAAAAGTATTAAGGGAAGAAACATAATCTAAATCATGTTTTTTTATCAATTGCAAATATGAAAGAAATATACTTGACCAGTTACTGACCAGTCCCAGATTGTAATAGACGTTAATGGCTTTTGTAAAGACATTTTTTTTTTGTCATTACTATAATTTATTTAAGAGATAGGTCAAGAATGCAACTGTTATTTTGTTTGTAACAGAGAAGTTCTGCTCACACTGAAATTCATCCACCCCATTTAGTAAAGTGCTATCTATCTATCTATCTATCTAATCTAAAAATGCACCTATGTAGAATTTCTTTGAGCACAGATTGTACTCAATTGCTTATGTCTGTTTTTTATCTTAAAACAATAATAATTCAAGCAAGAATTGTAAAAATATTCAGATTTTAAGATTAAACACATCAAAGGATTTGTGTTATGTACCTTGATTGATAAGGATGTGATGTAGGCTTTTTAAGGAGTGCTTTCATACATTTAATTTAATGTTGGCTGAATAGAAAATCATTGTTTTAGCATCAACACATACAGTAATCCAACCATCCATCCACTTTACCGTCCTTACCCAATTCAGGGTCATAGGAATCCTAGAGCCCATCCCAGGAAGCACAGGGCACAGGTTGGGGGACACTCTGGGCAGGGTGCCAACCCACCACAGACCTACATTATTGTGATAAAATGAAGATAACACTTTAATTTCATAATTTCCATAAATCCTTGTTCAGGAACTAAAACTTTTTTACTTTTCATACACACACTCCCACTTTAGAAGAAATTCTTTGTTCTGAGACTCAATATCTCAGTATCTTAAATTCTGATTAAAGGATGTTGATAAATCACATCACAGACACCTTTTCAGAAGCAGTGGGCATAGTAGAGCTGATGACCCAGGGCTGGCACAGGGAGGGCCCTCCTACAGTCTTAAAGGTGGTGTTAGGGGACCCTCAAAGTGTAAGGATGCACAAAGCCCAGAATTTGGTTCTGCACTCCTGAGGTAAAGTACAAAAGATGAACATATTTCCTTACCTGTGACCCTTGACCCCTGCCAACATTTCACCAGCAAGGGACATCTGGCTTTTTGGCCTGTTTAGTTTGGTGAATAACTTTCAGCGGCTCCCCAGATTATCACAAATTTATTCGCTCTTCTCCGGATTGTCAAACAGCTTGGACCTTTCAAACCTTTCTTGCTTCAGCTTCTCAAAGGCACCTTGGCTGGCGTTGCCTCTCATTTAAATTACGACAGATGGAACATCAAGAGGCTCACACTTTTCAAGCCTTGTTAGCTGTCATGTTATTGTTTGTAATGCAGCAGTTATGAATGCATTAGCACACATTTAATTGAGCAGAGCAAAAGAGTCTAATAATAAGAGGAAAACAATAGGCAGTAAGCAAATCTTTCAAATGAAAATGAGTTTGTGACATGCTCGGGCATGTAGGCCTACACTTGAATATATAAATAGTTGTATAACAATAAAACAGCACAGCAAGAAAAACTGAAAATACACGCTTTGTTCAGACACAAGACAAAAGAAACTCCTCGGGTCAGACAGAGAATAACATGAACAGATGTTGTTGGTTTTATTTCCATGACTTTGAAAATGATCTGTGATTGGCCACATCTAAACCTGGATTAGCTAAGAACTGGGCCTGGGGAATAAAAAAAAAATTGATCTGATAGAAACAACAAATATCCAACTGCTGAACAAGTCTCCTCTAAAACGGTGAAGACAAGTTAACTCAACTGGTAGCTTTTTTTAAATGCAGATACATTGTGTGATTGAATGTTGACATGGTTTTATTCACTGTGTGTGTTTGACCCTCCAGAAAAAAATGTGCTACGGACTCTGTTGTCCTTGCTATGAGTTTCAGTAGATCCTGACTTCTGTAACTAACAATTCCTTGCATAAAGGTCACTGGGTGTCACTGGGATACTGTTGGTTGTATTACTTGCACATTATCTGTGTTTGTGTATGTGTGTGTGTGTGTGTGTGTGTGTGTGTGTGTGTGTGTGTGTGTATATGTCCCATCACAAGCTTTAATCAACTTTAAAATTTTAAAGGCAGGTTTGTATACTGATTGATGGGCCACATCCTTCCTGTTTGTAGGGTCGCCGTGGTAACATGCTGTGCCGTATATGAAACTGTTCTTTTTTCCCCAGTAAACGTCATCAGCTCCTCCTCAGGGTTCCTTAGGCTAGCTGAGAGATTCAAATCCCCCAGTCCACCTTGGGCTTGCCTCTTTCGTCGCTCTCCCCAACAGGAAGTGCCCAGAGGCCCTCCTCGCTACACACCTGAAGGGGCTCCTTTCTGATCAAAAAGCCTTCTGGATGTGCTTGCCGTTTCCCAGAGCATGAGCCCTGCAACCCTGTGAAGCAACCTCATTTAGGCTGCATGTGCCCTCATTAGTGTCTCAGCCAGTGCTCAGAGCTCATCTCCATAAGCAGGAGTATGAGTGTGAGCTGAGCACTCCTGCTCCAGTGCCCTTATCTGATAACAAGTCCACTGCATTTGCAACGGATAATCAGAGAACTTCACCTGGAATAGCAATAAGAGTCAAAAGTTTGGAGGTGTCTTGTAAAGGAGATTTGTTTAATGCAATTTTCAATCTCTTAACAATCGAATCCATCAAGTGCAATTCAATAACCTATCTGGATTTGTGTAGCAAGCAAAAAAAAAAAGCCCCTGTTGCTTTGATTACAGCTTTGCCCCCTCTTGGTGTTCCCTCCACAATCTTCGTTAAACACTCACCTGGGATGCGTTTGTGACACTTTTGAAAGAGTTCCCACGCACTGAGCACATGTTGGTTGTTTTCCCTTCATTCTCTGGCCCAGCTGAAGCAGGCGTTTAATTTGGTGTGACCAAATGTTTTACTCGTAGCGTACACAGATGTGACTGAGGATGATCAGGGGCTTGTATTAGCAACGTTTCAAACGGGATGGCCCATGATGGGCAAGAATCAGAGCAAAGGGGCATTGCCATATTTTTCATTAAAGCCTATTTAAGTTAAATGACAAGTTAATAACGTACAAAATTAAACATGCAGTTTGGGGGCAGGACACTAATGGCAGTCACTCAAGGTAAATGGGGCCGTTGGCATGTCACTCATCCAGGCTTGGACTGAAAGGACTAGAGGAACATAGAGCTGTTGTGTGGGCTTTACGTACAGGATGAGGGAAGAGGGTCAGCTGGGTTACACAACCTGATAGCAGTACTCATTTTCTTTTATATAGGTCTGTTACATAATCTGCTACAGGCATTGACCAAGTGGTCTTGGATTTTCATACAGCAGAAAATGTCAAAATTAAAAACGCAGAAACTGGATATTTTGCACCCCAATCTGAAATTTTTAATGTTCCACGCACACATGTACACACACACACACACACACACACACACACACACACACACACACACACAGCAATTTACAAAAATGTAAGTCAATGCCAAAAGACAAAAAACAAAAACATAATTTAACTTCATCCATCTTAAATTAAATTTAAATTTTTGTTTAAATATACAAACATAAATTGCAAAGCTAACTGTTTGTCTGAAAATTGCAGTGATGTTTAATGACTTGGAAGATGTCGGTAGAACAGTTACCTGTGCTACAAAGCCTTTTTTGTGCCTGTCTTTGGATGCCAATCCACCTGCCTGTTAGACGCTCGACAGTTTTCCTAACTCGCACGCAGTCTTTCACCGTCACTTTCAGCATGAGAGGAGAGCGACATGCGGCACTGAACACGGCGCATCTCTCCGTTGTCATCCCCGTTTCTGTTTTCTGCCCACTGAAGCTGATAAACACGCATCTCTCAGCAGCTCAGCCGTCGGCAGAGGCAGTTTCTCCAGAACAGATCCCCAGCAGGTGTCAAATTAAAAGCGATGCACTGTGACGTCGCCGCGTTCTCTCCTCACTCACGGCTAAATGCATTTGGCAGCTAATTGAAGCGTTCTTGTTTGTGTGATTGTCTGCGTGGGAGATGAGCAGTAAATTTTTAAAATGCAAAAAATTTTTTCCACCCTTTTTTTTTTTTTTTAACCAACTACCTTTCTATCTAAGAGATTTCACAAATGAGCTGATAATTCTCAAAATGACATGAATAAGATGAAGAAATGACTCAAAAACATAACATACATTTGGTATGAGAACCTGTCCGACAGACATTACTTACAGCACACACACACACACACACACACACACACACACACACACACACACACACACACACACAGAGAGGGAATGAGAGGCTTATTTTTCTTTAATTTAGAGGACGATTTAAATGTAAAACTTCAACATATTAGCTAAATAAAATGTGAAGCATTTCCATCAAATCTGGGAAAATTAAATGCACCAGTTGACAGTATGGCAGGATGGAAAGGTGGAGATCAGAATGCAGATCTGCAATGATCAAGACACCTGGACATTGTAGAATATGCATGTATAAGGGCAACTTGTACATACCTCAGAGGCACTTAAAAAGTGCCTAATAAAATACAGGAAGGAAAAAGTATAAAGCAGACACACCTGACACTGAAGATGAGCACAGCACACAGCACTTCTTAAACACTGATATGGGACTGGATTCACATCATGATTTGAAGTGGAATGTCGGTATTCTCAAAATTTTACAATACTCAGGACGAAAAAAATTACAATGTCTACTTTTCTGCTGTAGTTATAAGTATGCTGAAGAGTTTACTTTCTCTCTGTCTTTTATGCATGTATGCACCACACTCATACATGCATACACACACACACACACACACATACACACACACACACACAGACACACACCACAGTTCTTAAAATCTTAAAACATCCACTGAGATATAGGTAAATAAATAATTATTTTTCAACTGTAGGAAGAAAAACACAAGAACCATCTTCTAGAAATGGATACATATGTGAAATCCACATATGTAAAATATACATATTTTCTGGGACACACTGAACTTTTGTCATGCATCATGTATCATTAGAACTCCAGTGTACCAAGAGAATTCTGTGGAAGAAAAAGGAAGCTGTCATCTTTAAGCTTTCTGTTTCTCTTTTTGGATGTAACTTAGGTACAGATTCTGGCTCGTTTACCTCCGGCAACAGATGGATGCGTGATTTCTGTGTTGATGAAAGTGTCGACGTCCTTTGACAAATGATCTCTGCGGCATATTCTTGGCATTACTGGAAACTTTCAGTTACAACTGTTTTAGTGTTCGTGCTGTTTGTTTACTCTGCCCCATTCAGATCTGTCAGGAGAGAACAGAGTCAGAGATTGTCGTGTTGTCTCGCCAGTCAAAGTTTGGAACAGCACGTTGAGCAGGTAACAGCAGAATCACACGTGTGCTGTAGTGTTCTCTGGTCGATGAAAGGGATGAATAATTGATACGTGTGATTTAGACAAAACATTTTCAAGGTTCTAGTGACATTCTCAACACTGTCACTAAGTGATTCTTCCAGAATAGCCCCACGATTTATAAAATCATTTTAATGTAAAAAGCAATTTAATCCTCGATTGATTTGTTTATTCCAAAAGACTGGAAAGGAAAGCAATTTATAAAGTAGTTATTTTCAGTAAAATGTGTCGGGAAAAAATGCCAAGTTATATTTATTGGTAAGGACCTCGGCATTTTAACCCTAAATGCTGAGTTAATGGCAGTGCAGCTTTAGCTTGTGCATTAGAAACAGCAGTGGTACGTGTAATAGCCGTAAACAGAACACAATCACGCTGAGCATATGGCCATATTTTAACACCATGTCCGCTACAGACACCCCACAGCTGCTGCCTTCTACTGAGATATAACCGCTGTAAAGATCACGCCCACGATGCTCACTTGCATAGCCTGGATTTATTAATATTATTTATTAAATAGTATTTGATATTTCAGTGTAAGAAGTGCTGTGAATATATTTGTTTGCTTTCAAAACATTTTGGAGGATGGTGCTGATCATTTTCTCACACAAGTCAAGTTAAATGCAATGTGGCTTACCACTGTTTTGAATGGGTTTTAGTGCATATAATCCTTAGCTGTTGCTCATAATTTTACTATATCTTCATTGCCATAGAACTATTTCACCAATATTGTAATGATACTGTATTGCAGTTGTAATAAAAAATGGCGGTACACTATTGTGTGATTAGTTCTTGATTTTACTATATTTTGATTTTTTTTTCTGTAATGCCTGTTACTAAGTGAATTCTTCCACATTTAATTAACGCTATTGTTTTAAATGGGCTTTATAAATAAATTTGATTTGATCACATTAAAATGATTGCTTAGGCCTCAAGGTTAACGAGTCATTCTTTCAGTCTTTGTAAAAACATTGATTACCCCCTTGCTTCTGTGACTCCCAGCAGTTTTAGTGCCGGTCCCAACACGAGTCCTTCCGTTTTTGTGTGCTTACACTATGATCCTGTGTTTTAGGGTCAACATCTTGCAGCACATGCTGAAATCGCCTGTTGCTGTCTTTATATTTTCACATATGCATTTATTGTTTTACAAATTTTAGCTGAAACTACATGACAGGGTGTAAAAGTGGTTGTAATAAAGCACGAGGAAGATAGTGGGTAAAATGTTAGTAATTATTTTCTATAGAATGACTCCAGTCTTAGTTACGTTTATGATAAACATAATTTCTCATCCCTTTCAAAATACATGACCTCGAGAAGTATGTGTTTTTTACCTCAGTAAACTGTCAAGAGTGTTTTTTTTTTTAACATATGAACACTTACTTTAGGTTGTATATTCAGTAGCATTACATCAGAAAATAAAAAGTTATTTTTGTCCTAGTTTAAACAAATACTTTCTTAAAAAAACCAAGCTGTTTTGTACTATAAAAGGCAGCAGATTTCCTTCTGATAATAAATGTAACCCAATCTTGATGAGACAGCAGGCTGAGACAACATACTGTAATTGTCCCACACAATAAAAATGATCTTGGAGCTGAATGTCCCGGCCTACAGTCTAAATAGGATCCAAAATGACCCACCTTTGAACACCAACTTTTTTCTTCTATCTTACACAGACTGTTAATATGCGATGTGCTGACCTTGAATAAAATACAGTTATAATCATGGCACTGAATTTCAGGACATGAAATATGTACTTAGATATGGTGGTTTGCTAATTAAAATGCTTATTTGAAGATAATTTGCACCAATGCACGTTTGTATTGTACCATAATTTTATTAATGCTACTGTCAAAAAATAAACTAGATGTGAACATCAGTTTTTCAATATACAGTTCTCAAAAGCACTGACTGAATAGCTGCACATGTTAGACCACAGAAATTCAAAAATATTTAAATACAATGTGTCTCGCTGAAAAATTATCACCAAAATTTTGAGGCAAAATCAATTAACTGACTAAAAAAGCATTTTCAACAAAAATAAACAAAACATTTTGCCTTACAAAAATAACTTCTAACGCTTGTTTTTGTAAACATGTTGAACTGTGCGTTTCTTGGAAGTGAAGAGAAGGGAAAAAAAGCACTTAGACTCTTTAGCCAGTTTTTTGACGTAAGCATTTCTTGGCACAGGAGCAGAAGGCAAAGAGGGAGGGAAGGATCTGTGTGCAGAGACTTTAATGGGAAAATAGTAAATCAAAAAACACAAATCAAAAACAACACGAAAACTGCAAAAGGCAAAAAGGATGAATCAGGGAAAGAAAATGGGCATAAGAAAATCCAGGAATGTAAGAGAACAAACAACATATGAACATAAGATAAAAAGGAGATCTACAACAAAGGGCAAGTGATGTCAACAACAAATAGGGGCACTGTTAAAACCACAACCCTTAAAAAATGGAAAACAGGACAAAACATGGGTGAAACTGCTAGATAATAATGAAGAGGAGAATAGTAGAAGCAGGGGGCGTGGCCACACAGCAAGCACGTCTCTAGCAAACCGTGACAGTTTAGTAGCTGTACATGTGCAGATGATCGCACATCAACTTGATCCATTTTAATGTCTGTCACTCCTCTCAGCTGACTCTCCCACATTGAAACTCACTGTTTGTCTCAGAGTTTTACTTCTTGCCAGCTCTCTCCTTCCCCAGTGTGCAGTCTGAGGGGACGGTTTTGAAAAATGTTAGATTGGCTGAGCTGTCAATAATTATTGCTACACAACGGCTATAAGAGAACACTCTGGCAACTTTGAATTAGGGGCTGCGCTGACCGGTGTTTGGCAGGAGCCTTATAACCAGAGACAGTTAAGGTGATGCTCGTTTTTTTCCTCAGTGCAACTTGGGCCCACTTCTTGCTTTTTAAGGCGAGGTCGATGTCAATTTTCACTTAATGTTTCTGAGTGATCGTTACTCCACTTTGCGTCATTTTTACCTTGCCGGTAGAGGTTATTCTCAGCAAGTGTATCCCCATACACAAATGATGGATTTGGGACAGGTTTAGGAGGGAGGTTTGAGCATTTAAATTTAAGGGACAATATTGTTGTTTTTATATTTTTTGGAAAATATATTATTCATTAATTAATTTTTGTCATTCATTCATTCATTTCTCAAAGTGCTTATCCTGTGGAGGGTCAAGGGGGCCAGGAACCTTAGATCACAAGGCAGGGATACCCTATGTTCATTATAACACAGATAAATTCAGAGGCACACTGAAGCATTGAAGTAGTTTATTTGCCTTGTTGCTTAATGGGTAGAGCATCAGGCTGGGCTGTGGAAATCTCCTAGTTCAAATCCAAGCCTAGGTAGGTGAGTTCATGAGCAAGACCCTCAAATGCTAGCTCCCTGGGTGTTGTGTGTGGTTGCCTGCTGCTCCTCCCAAAGGATGGGTTAAATGCAGAGAAGTAATTTACTTATGGGATTAATAAAGTACTGTAAAATTAAACTATGTATAAAAAAGTGCACACTGACTAAAATTTTCAGAAGCTGCATGGGTTTGGCTAAACACAATACCCTGTCACTGGGTGCAATGTGAATTTTATGGATATAAACTTTAAATGCACTTTAAACACTTAGCCCCACTGAACCACCTTTAGCAGAGACTGTCTCTAGTAACTTGCAAACACTTAAGTGGCAAATGAAAATTACACTGAAATTACTTTAGACAGGCACCGCACTTACAGATATCAACAGTCTAAGAAAAGGGGGGGTGGGATTCTAGCTATTTTCTTTTCTCAAAAAGGCAATGTACTGCTCTTAAAGGAACACCACATATGCTTAAAGAATGGCCCATTTGATTTGGTCTTTGATAGGAAGTGATTTCTTAAATGTGGTGTTTTCTCCCTGGTGGGAAAAGTGAGCGATTTGAGACAACTCCAGGGGAACAGGCAGACATAAGAGCTGCTGGGAATTCTGCAGGTAGAAAAGCCCAATTAGGTAAAAATAGAATAACATTTAAATTGATTTAACCACTTTTAGAATAAATGGAGACATGAAAATCGCTTGCAAGTTATCTTGTTTCATGAGATCATTACTTTATGATTTTTCATACCGAATTGTTCAAGTTACAGATAAGGTGGGAAAGCTGTACTCTGAGTTACGTGCAGCAGAACTTGGACTGCAATAATTCCCATTATACCTGCAACTTTACTATACCTGTCTGTCCAACTCAAGTCAAACACCTGAATCTTTCTGCTTAGTTTGTTAAAAGCAAAGCCAATCAGCATAACACATTTTGTTTTGACTTTTGCGTATACAGTAAAGCTACAAAGTGTCAGATAAATTAAAAAAAATATATATTTAGAAGGCTATACTTCCAAGCATTCCATAATTTCAGATGTATTTTACTGGAGAAATTAACAAAAACTGTATACCTAAAACACAACTGTCATGACCCAAAAGCATCATTAACATTTCCTCTAACTGTGTTACAATTGATTTTTTGGGGTTAAACCTAGAAATGTTTGATTCCTCAAAATGGCTAGAAAATGAAAAAAATACTTCTTGTTACTAAAATTGATTTTGATGCTGTGCTGAGTGTCCTGCTTTCACACCTCATTAGGTAATGTCTTTTACTTCCTGACTGTGGCCCCCGTTGAGCAGGCAAACATGGGCAAAAAAGTAAAGGCTGTTTGATGGCAAAACTGTACTGCAGTTAAATGAATGGCTGCAAATGTGCAGAGGAGAAGAAAAACCAGAGCAGGTTGTATGGTGGTTCAGCAATTAGTGTTGTCACCTTACTCCTCTGGGCATTGGGTCAGAGGCAAGCCTTTGGCACTGTATATATGTGTGTGTATTTGTGGATATTGCCTGTCCTCCCTGTGCATGGATGTCTTTTCACAAGGTGCCCAGGATTTCATCCACGGCCATGTAGCTCGGTTGAATTGCTGACTCGGAATGGCCCCTGGCGTGTGATTGGTGTGCTGCTGAGAACACGCGTGCGTGCGAGCGTGAGCGAGGCACAGGGCTGGAGCCTTACTCTGGGTGTCCCCTGCCTTACACCCGTTTGTAGCCTGGAACAGCCTCCCGGCAACCTGCAGCTTGCGCGCGGGCAAGAGGCCTGAGAAATAAATAGCATAAGGCAAAAGTAGCGAAAGATATTTGCTGGTGTTTCAGACCTGTCATGTATAACGATTTTAAAAGGCCAGATTAATTAGCTCAGCCAGTTTTTGGTATAAAGGTTTTGAGCTGAGAAGTGTCTCACCTAGCTACTTAACTTCATACGCACTGCACACAGACGATAAAGCCTCGCTGATTTTATCTGCAGCACAGAGGAATAATTCAGTGTCTAATGATATGATTCTAGGATGGCTTTGCCGCCCCCAGGGTTTTTACACCTCAAACTTTAAAGGAAATGTTTCATGTAGATATGCACAAGGGGATAAATTAGAGTCTTAACTACCTGGTGTTCTGAATTTTAACCGGAAAGAGGATTATATAGGCAGCCTATATCTTAGTCAGCTAATTATCTTTGGCTTCAGAAGTGGTACAACACCTTAATATATCCTTATATATGCCCTTGCGGTTAGCACCATTTTAGGGACATATTTATTGTTGTATTGCATATTTATGCATGGCTGTATATCACAGGTATGAAAGCCACGTGCACAATGCCTTGTTTTATATGGCGATACTGGGAGAAGCAAACTGCAAGCACTATTTCAAAAGCATGAAATGTATCAATTCCATCCATTGATTGATTCATGTTAAGTGTATTGCCCATTGATGTAATATTGTTCCCAAAGTCCCAGGTAAACGTGTGCCATTTTATCCAGTTGTAAGCTTAACAAAATGCACCAAGGACTCATTTCATGCATTCTCTAAAGCTGTGTTTTACAAAGATTCATCTCTGTATGTTACAGCATTTGTCCCTATGACAGTGCCATGCTAAAGTTAGACCACTATAATTACATCATCAGGATGGTTTCGTTGTAGATCAGTCTGTGCCCAAAAGTGCACACCATACTGGACTGTAATGTTTACTCAAGAATTACAGCATAACTATATTATAAATTACCATTTGTATTTCTGTCCTAATCCTAATCGTTTTATGGAATTTATTTTGGTGAAAACAAACGAGTTTTTTTTCCACACCATCACATAGCATAACATTTTGTTTTTGTTTTATTTGTTGGGTTTTTGTATGCGGATGGAGAACAATTCTGCTTCATCTGGGATTTTATCATCAAATGACCTCGAAAATTTATCACAGAGAGGAAAACACATATTCACACACACTTTGATGCATTTTTTTGAATGCTTTAAATTAACAACAGTAAAAATGTGGGGGAAGCGAATGTCTAATGTGCTTTTCAACGAGTGTTATGCCATGGACAACATGGAAAAAAACTCCCAGTGCATTTTCAGAACAAAGTGGAATAACTAATAAAGAACAAGTTTCCACAAATTAATGTCAAAATTATTTTCATTGTCCAGCAATGGCGCACTAGACAAGAGATGACGTGCTATCCCATAATGAGCTTCTACCATCTTGTTTCATTGTCTCCATGGCAAGTAGGCACAGTGAATGCTAACACTGAAACAGGCTTCTGTGTTTTACCGGACAGGAAAAGCCCCTCGATCTGTCACTGGCTGCTGTGTGGACGAGGCGTGTGAGAGGCTCCCAAGGTAATTAACATGTTCCACAGATTGACAAAACCTGCAGAAGGTAGAGCAGAATAAAGCCCATAGCAAATAGTCTATGCAGGAGAAGCAGTGCACAGTCAGATGTTGGAATGCACAGCATGGTTTCAGATTGTGCCCAAACATGAAGGACCTACATAACGATCCATCTAATTTGAGACCAAGGTAAAAAGTCAAGGCATATCCCCATAAACCTACTTACCTGATAGGGGATTCACCATGCTCACTCTCCCCTGATGTTTTTCTTTATTTCTAAAGAGGCCTGGTAGCTCAATGGGTAGATCATCAGGCTGCGATGTGGGAGCCTCCCAGCTTGAGTCCTAGCACAGCCAGATGTGGCCCTGAGCAGAATGCTTAGCGCTAGCTCCCTGGGTGCTGCATGTGGCTGGCTGCCCACTGCTCCCCCAGGGGAAGGGCCAAACGCAGAGAACAAATTGCCTTGTTGAGGGACTAATAAGAAATTAATAAAATAAAAACTGCTACTGCTATAAGCTATTTATCATTTCACAATGCTTGGTGTTACAGTGTAACACCTGCAGCTGGTTACATAACTTGTAAGTGTGCTTTTCAAAAAGCTACCCACAAAACACCCATATTTTACCTAGTCATTTTAAGTACCTGTGCTGTTAAGATTTAAACCAATGCCAGTAGATGTGATAAAAATGTGAATCTTTTCAGTGTTCATACTGGGGTATGGATTTGGAGTCATGAAGAATCAGACAGACGATCCGGCTCCAATGCTTACAGATTCAGTGTAGATCACTCTCTGCTCTTTGGTGGGTCATGAACACACACACACACACACACACACACACACACACACACACAAATGTCAATTTTCCTTTCGGCTGCATTCTCTGCACATGCAGTGTGCTATGGCTGGTCCAGTGATGAAGTTGTTATATTATTTGAACACTGAGTCTTACAGTAGACTCTAAGTGAGATATGTGCATGAAAACTGGAGCATTACTCATTCCCTATATCAAAGAGTGATTTTTTAATTCTCTTTTTACAGGGACTCAGCTGAACATGAAACATCCATAGATGTAGCACCTAGATAAGGCAATAACAGTGGTGTATATTTTTTTATTCATTCTTTGGTGTAACTGCATTAATGACCATTCAGTGATTATAATTTAGCATTTACAACTAACGTTACATATTATAATAAGTCATCTATAGGTATCAAAGATCCTTGTACTGCTGAGTTTATGCATTTCATTAATATGACAGTAAAATCTAAGTACACTGAAACATTTGAATGAACATACTGAGAACATGAGGCATATTGGAATAGTTCTGTAGCTCTGCTGTGAAACTCATTCTGGTGTATACTAAGATATCTCAAGGACATAATGAGGATTTACTGAGATTTGTAGAAAGCATACACATTTGTGGACCTGAAATTGAAGCTGAACACTAATTTTGATTTAATCAATTGTGCTAGATTGTCATGCAAAAATACGTGGCCTTCTATGAAAAAGTTTTGACCTGCCCAATTTGCCAACTTCCTCTGAACTTTAAAATTTATAACTTTCTTTTTGAAAGGAAAGTCAAAGATGATTTTTGATGTGATTGGCAATCATGAAATTCTGAATGTTGATGTTTAACTCCCAGCTGTTTAGGCGACATACCTGGATGTCTTTTATTCTTAATAAATTCACCATTACATTCCTTAATCACCACCTAAATTACATCTACTAGCAAATAATGAAACTATTTAGCAACAGATATTTTGGGCCTCTAGTTAAAACATCTTCCTGTAGACCCACCACCTGCAGGAAGGAGCATAAGGGGTCGGTGCATTGTGGATTGGGTAGCAGCCCTGGGTGG
>JABJVR010000203.1:0-21677 GCA_025773905.1 Chitala chitala | reverse complement strand
CACACACACACACACACACACACACACACACACACACACACACACACACACATACACACACACACACACACACACTATGGACAACCTGGAAACACCAATCAGCCTACAATGCATGTCTTTGGACTGGAGGAGACCCTCAAGGAATACAGAAACATGCAAACTGTACACTCAAAGTAAAGAGGTAAGAGTGAAACCCCCATCCACCCTGAGGCACCATATCTCTTATATTTGTCTCACAATGAAAATCTGACAAAACCATCTATTTATTCCATTGGCCAAAGTGAAGATTCTTAAAAGATAAACTTTAAGCACTGACTTCCCCTGTCTATAAAAATAAAAGCTGTTAGTTGTTTTAAAGTGTGAACAATATCAAAAATCTTCTTATGTGGAAAAAAAAACAATAATAATAATGATAATAATAACTATCCATCCTTTTTGGCCTAATTACTATAACAGATGTGGAAACTTTTCAGGTACAACAGCACTGAAGGTGCACTTTATGTCATCATATTGAAAAGACCCACACACCACACAATTCATACTGGTCCAAAAAGCATATATTTCAAATTATTAAATCACATACACTGTTCACTGGTCAATACTGTATATTTGTGATATATTTATGATTATCATATTACTATGTGTAATGAAATTACAAGCATGAATTTTCTTTGAATTCCTTTTTAGAAGTGGGGTAAAAAGATCATACTGAAGTGACTGAATCACCATGTAGTTTCTACTTATGGTTTCATAACGTAAAGCATGTTTAAACAAAGCAGATGCACACATACAAGTGGTATAGCAGACAGGGTTTAAATTAAGCCATACAACAGCATGAGACGACAGCCATTGCTTAAGCACAGCAAAGATGTCAGCAGCATTGTTTATTTGTTTATAAGGAAACAAAAACCAATTTAATACCGATTTAATTAAAATTACTGAGTGGGTTGTTCGCTGAAATATTCCACGTAATTAATTGTAAACCACAAAAGGAAAGTTATTTCAGTCAATGATTAGGTTAAATGTGCGTGTGTGTGAAATCATTTAGTTTAATTTTATTTTCATTTAGCTTTTAAGGCATAAGCAGCACTCCTATAACATACTGTATATTTTAAAATTAATGAAGACAAAGCAAAGAACGCATTGCCTTTCAAAAACATACTTTTTACCTACAAACACGGACCAGGAGCACCTACCTGAATGACACCTGCCACAAGTTCAGTACGGAGAGCATGATGGGATTGAAGGCATTCAGCTTGTTTTTCATCGCTTTGTGAGCATTACAGAATGATTTTCTCCAAGGCCTGGGCACCACCTGCAATCTAAAAGTTACATTTCAAGTTTTGCTAGACTTCATGTGTTTGCTCTAAAACGGGTCCATATTTATGAAACAGTGCTAAAAAATATACATCTTAAAAGCCACGCATTAATAAATACAAAAAATAAAATCTTGTTCCTTTGCTTTCAAAATACAAAATGTATATCAATATTTCCAAGATATGTAAACCTTATTATTCAACCCTGCATATTCACCTTTAAGAATGCAATATGGCACAGTATCGTGATTTCAGTAGACTGGCAAAGACATTTTGTACAGTGAAAAATATCTTATGGCTGTGGTTTTACACAAGGTGATTTTTAATGTGTAAGACTGTTCCTTTAGAAGGGAGTGTTCTTTCTGTTCCATGCCTTCATATCTGAGCTTGTGTTCCACTGTCTGAAATCCCTCAAAAAATCACTTTTAAATATTTTTTATATTTATTAGCATTTTTTAAAATTTTTGATTATTGTATGAAAATTAACGTTAAAATTTATACCAACAGACTCCACACCTATAAACTCAACACCTTCTGGTAGCTCATTCAGAAGCAATAAGAACTTAAAAAATTACAAATCTACTCTACAGACACAATTTTCACCAAACTTGTAAAACATCAATAAGTTTTACAAAATGAATGGCCTAAATGTAAATAAATGAAAAACAAAATAGGACAAAACCATATTATACCACCATCAAGGTTTTGTGCTGCCAAATGTGCTTATAATGCAGCTTTCTTTAAAGTTCTTAATACTAATTTAACCTGTTTAAACATTTCTTTTCACTTTCAGCAAATCGGTTTCATGTTACTTTAATAAACAGCATCTTAATACCTTCTCATGACAAACTGCATTACAATCACGAGTCATCATGTCAAACTTACTCATCGTTATGAGAGGATGTAACTTTCATAAGATCATCACTTCTTTTCTTGCCATCACGAAATACAAAATCAGCTGAAATATCAAATATCTAAATATGACATGTATCAGAGTACAAATTAAACAAGTCAAGCTAGGCCATAAAAATAGATACAAGTTCCAAAAGACAGTCAGAAATGTGCCAGCTTCATATTTTACTGTGTAGTAATCAAATTTGAATATATATACTAATTACATATGTGTATGTATGTGTTAAATTCATAAAAATGATATACGATATATTCACTCTGAAAAGCATAAAAAATAACATGTTCAGAGCAGTAAAGTGTAAAACTGTCAGATTTCAATATATTCAGTTACTTACATATAATGAAGAGCTAAAAAATGATGCATACCAATGGCTTTTTGGACACCTAGAAGATAGTCGTTTCTTATCTCTTCAGTGAGCACCTCTACACTACTGGTCTGCTCTTTTAGGTAGGCTGGCACCAAACTTAGAACTTTCTTCAGCCAGGACTCCTCCATGGGTGTAACATCAAATATTTCATTTCCATATCGAATGAAGTAGTGGCAAGACTCCTACAAAATCAATGAAAAAATCACAGGTTCTGCTAACCAAAATTTGGTCAATACCATACATCCATCCTACATTACCAAACCACTCAGCCGCTTAGTTTACCAACATGTTCTTCTTCATGGTTGTAGGTACAGAAGACCTTGGTGTATCTTCCAAAACCTGTCCTGCATCAGGCTGCTCTTCCCTAATAAGAATATATAACATTGTGTATAATATTGTTACGTACTACCACTCAAGGTAAATAAACAGTGCTTAGGCTTACAACTTTTCCAAGTTTCATAAATCAAACTGAATATATACTTTGGACCTTAGCTTGAGAAAGATTTCAGAACCATTAGTAAAACAGGCATGAAAATGAAGCAGACTGCCTTCTGATATATAACCAGTGGAGTACATGCAGCATGTCCAGGTGTGAATTAGGAATACGGTATTTACATGAAAATGTTCACAAGAGTTTGACGGAGCTGCTCGCGGTCCCTCGTTAACTGGAGAAGTGCACCTCTGCCACCTCTACACAGGCCGGCCTCAGCACCTGGGCCATGCTCTTGCACCTGACCCCAGTGATGTCGTTCCAGGGGCTTTGCTGCTGACAGCACACTTCCAGTAAGACCAGCAGTACCCATAACAAACTAATAGGTAAAACACTAGTGCAGTATCAAGTACAGTGGAATTTTGGATTGCATACATAATTCATTCCGGTAAAGTGCTCATAATCCAAAATGCTCGTATATCAAAGCGAATTTTCCCATATGGAAATAATGTAAAGTCGGATGATCCATTCCACACACCTAAAAATATTTATATAAAAATCTTTTTAAATGGTATTTTATGTACAAATTATTGTCCCTAATATCGGAAAAAAATAACAATGATTAATACACAGTATAAAGTAAGAATAAAACAAATTAACCCAAACTTTACCTTTGAAAAGAGTCGTGGCTGGTGTGAGGGAGACGAGATGGAGGAGAGGAGGAGGAGAGGGGATGAGGAGGAGGAGGGTTATTGCTTGGAAGGAAAATCTCCTCATATGAGAACATCTGGAACTTGAATCTCGGGAATTCTTTCTCTTGAATGACTTTCACTAACACTACCAGTTTCACTTAATTTAAGCTTTTTTGATTCACTGTCATCTTTTGACTCACTGGAATGTCTTTCCTTTCGTTCGTATTTAACACAAACCTCTCCAATGGCATTTGCTTTTGCCTCCGTTTGAGGATTTCGCAAAAATGTGACATTGATTGTATTGTTGTTAAACAGATTCGACAATCGCACTGCTACAGCCTTATTCAGGTGGTGCTTTTCTACAAAATTTTGTACTGTTTCCCACATTTTGCACACCTCCCTAACCTCATTTGAAGTATGATATATGAAAATCATATCATACTTGATATAAAAATGCTCATCTTGCAAGTTATCGCTCGTTAACCAAGTTAAATTTTTGCTTGTCTTGCAAAGCACTTGTAAAGCAAGTTACTAGCAATCAAAGGTATAGCAATTTGTGCCACTTTTCCTAAACAACAGTGTTTATGAGTTTACAGCCAAATAGAGAATCATTCTTTTGCAATAAATAAACAAAACAGAACATTTTTATTTATTATACGTATACAGTATAGTAATATACATTTACTACTCTCAGCCACAATAACAATAACTGTGAAAGAAAATTTTTTTATAAAACATACATAACACACACACACACACACACACACACAAAGTATGTAGTAAAATAATTTCCAAGGGGGCTAGCTATACATTATAGATAAATAAAGAGGCCATTTTTAAATTACCCTCTATTTTTAACCACAGTGTAATCATACTACATTTACTTTTATTCTATTCTCATAATTATTATTTAACACTGCTCACTATTATGTGCTCAAAGAAATGTTCAGAACACAGTGCTAGGTCCTGTACTACTTACAAGCCCTTAGTAATGTCATTCATTCATCTATTCATTAATTTTCCATACCGCTACATAGGGTCATGAGGGAGCCTATCCCAGTGTGCATAGGGCACAAGGGGGGGGGGCACCCTAGAGAGGGTGCCAACCCATTGCAACACAATCACACACATACCGATTCATACACTATAGGAGGCAATTTGGAAATGCCAATCAGGTTACAGCACGTCTTTCGACTGGGGAGGAACTCGGAGTACCTGGAGGAAACCTCTGTCTCCGAAACACTTGCATGAAACTTACCAAACTGTTTTGAAGAACCTCCACACACATTCTGGTCCTGTTGGACTGGTGTACTCAAAACAAATGATGAAGCTGTATCCTTCCAGTGAGGTTTGGAGTTAACCTGAAACAAACACAATGAGGGTTAAAACTTCTTACAGTACAGACGTCCCTGGGTAAAGGAGGACTAGTTTACGCTTGAGTTTGGATACAAACAAAACTTTGAAGTGCTTCGCAAACCTCTCTGACTGGATGGCCCAGTTAAATCCACTGTACCAACACACCACCCTTACAGAGTTAACCAGGAACTTGGTATTTAGGTAATTAGCTGAATCACGCGTTTATGTTAGTAAAATAAAAAGAACATATCGAATACCAAATAGCGCGCAGCGCCAGGACAGAGTCAGAGACGTGCCACATTTTGAATTTTGATAGTGGAAATACTGTCATCAAAATTACAGCGCATATTTTTACAGAAAAAAAAGATTTGTATATAAACTGACAGAACCCTTTTAATCCTATGTGACTGTTAATTTAACATTGGTTTATTTAACTGCAAATGGTAAACTAAAGCACCACCAGAGGAATGTAATGCAAAGACAGCAATGAACAGACAGTACAGGGACAATCTGCATTTCGGACTGTCATGGGATCCTTCATACCAATTACCATTTAAATTATGTCGTGAGACCCTTTCGAATGAGTCCATAGTAAAAATCAAGTAAAACAAAATCTCTTTTGAATGGGGAACTACAAGGACAACGAGAAAGAAGCGCATTTTGCTGCTTATGCGGGTGTCTCGTGATGCCCGTGTCACAAATACTTATAATGTCAAGCTGCTTATAAACAAGTTAGCATTTTTGTTTGACAGTATGATCACACGTCGAATTTAAGATATGTCCTGCGATATCTTATTTAATAATGTAAGTGAAATATAGCAATTGTAGTATGAACTGTAAAACACAGTGTATTTAGTGTTAATGACACAGCAGTCTAGCATTAATGACACAGGTGTGCCAACACCAAAGCCGAACTGCTATGTCCGAAATCACTCCCTACTCACTCAATCCCTACTCACTATAAAGGGTATTAAAAGCAGTGGACTAAATAGTGTACTATATAATGCGCTCACCTAACAAAGTGGTATTCGGACACTACCACACTACGCCGTTGTCTTATAATTAAAACGTAATTCATAGTGGTGGAAAATACACGAAAGCAGGCACCTACCTACTTATTATTGTGCAATAATATCATAAATATATTAATTTTACCAATAAATATGTATTTTGTGCAAGTTTGCGTTGTGATTTTCACATCTTATATGAAATAGTTTTTTTTCGAGTCCACAACTCAGATCCATCTTCAGGCCGTTTATAAAAACAGTGCTTCATCGAAGTATTTTTTAAAGATAAACACCTTGTATAAGTCCTCCTGCTTCTCTGCCATTTTTCAACGATTTTTTTTTTGTTTTTTCCAGCGCAGTGCATTGTGGTATGTAGTGCTGAGTGAGTGCCCATCGCTTGTACACTACTTGTTATGATGCGATGTGGGATATTTTGAGTGCACTATATAGTGGGTAGAGTTGCTCACTCCACACTGGGACGCCGCTATACAATGGCGAACGCGCTTTATAGTGCACCATATCGTAAGTATGTCTGAAAAGGTTTGAGAAGCACTTCTATAGGGGGTATTTTGGGAAGCTCTGAAAATGAGATTTAACATAACGTATTTAAAAATAACTTGCTCGGACTATAATTAAAAATGTAGCATGTGAGGTAAGCTCTAAGAGTTATCTTGTGTTTTTCTTTGATTTCTTGTATTACCTTTGGTAACTGGGGTAAGAGCCAGGTACGACTTGCTGGTAACTTATTTTGTCTGAGTTTCTGCAAAAGGTAAATAACACATGTATATATACATTTTTAAAATGCAGCGTATATAATAATGCATACCTGTAGAACATCATTCATTACAAAACATTTCTATGCAGGCACTTACATTAAAATTATCCACTGAAAACAGAAACGAAAAAAGATACCTTGTTATCCATGACGAATACTTCACGGATGCCTCAGTCATACGAAGATTATACCTGTCTAGTGGTCGTCACATACACAGCTGAAAACAATAAAAGATGTCAGATATGCCCTTGAGAGTTTTGCTTCGTAAAATAGTTTTCTATCTTATTATAGCTTCTAATTATTTCCATTTCAGTATCGATAATTAAAAAATATATAATAAAAAAACAAAACTTTTAAGAAGACAATTATAGTGCAACAACTAGACTCATATAAAAATATTCTGAAGAGTTGCTGTTCAAATTTCGTTCTCACTTTCTATTTTGGAGTCTTGTTTGTACTCTGGTTGCTATGGTGGGGAAACTCCTTATGTCTTTATAGCTGTAGTTAATTTCACTACGTTAAATGCTTGTTGGTAGCAACGTACGGTGGAGTCTCTCCATTTTACCAGCAAACAAGTAATTACAGTGAGGCTGACTGACTGTTTTATTGTGCTATGTATAGTAACAACTGTAACCCTCCTTGAGTTTCTCGCATAGACACAGGAGGATCAGCACGCACGACACAGAATTGGGTGATCATGAGGGGAACCATGACAACATACGCATGCTTACACACACACACACGCACATAAGTAATACTCCAGACACACATGCCATCACATAAACTTTGCTTGACATATAATATGATTATTGAATGACCATGTACAAGGGGTGCAGTTCATGCTGGAGGCAGCAAGCCTGTCACTGTTAGCCCCCCCTTAAGGACCCTGGTGATCTCAAGGCACTTCCCATACTGTTCAGCACAAGGTGTCAGAGAGAGGCATGTAAGCCTCTCACATCTGGGGAGGTGCAGCTTCAAAGGAGGAAGAGGCCCAGGAGCTCAAGGCTTCCTGGCATGGTAAGGAGCCAAGTGGTCATGGTGCACCATCACAACAATACCACCAGATCAAATGTGCACCAGGTAAACAATGTCTGACAGCTGCTGCAGCACAGTGTACGGTCCCTACCAGCTGTACAATGCTGTGGATAATGCCCTGTTGTGGGGTGTAGAGCCAGAACCTGTAAAATAATCTTTACAATGCACAGCAGCAGGTGTAATTCTGGGTACAGAAAGGACTTTTTCAAAAACCACAGTCAGATGACAATAAGTTTTTATTTAAATTCAGTCTCATGTTTCGTCAAAAAGCACACATGCCGCATTTTGAATTAAACCCATAACCATTTATTTTCAAATGCTTTGTTAAATCTCATTTTCAGTGCATCCTCTTAACCATTAGGCGGCGCTGTAAAGTAACAATGAGACTTATAAGGAAGCGGAAGAAGTGTAATCGGTGCGTAGTGTTAGTTGGTGATGGTATAACCGGTTGTAAACAACTAAAACGGATGGTTTGATGGGTCTTAGCTTTAAGGTTCATTCTAATGATATCGCCTCTTAGTTTAATATGGCGTTTGTCACTGCAAACTGGAACCCTTTGGGGGACGCGTTTTACAGGTTTGTATTTTGGAGCATTCGTCAGGACCGAACAAAACTCTAGCAAGGTAGATAGGCTTAGTGTTAGTTGCAATTAATCAGTTCGGCTGTTAGGCAAAATCGGACCAAAATCCAAAACAGTACAGTATATTCGGTAAGGTCCCGTGCTGCATAATTAAAACACGCGTTTCTGCAAAATTTTGTAAGGCTAGTATTGCACTCGTCCCATCATGTGATAGGTGTCATCTGACAACATTGTACGCAAAGCAGTTCCCACATCTATGACACTGTAACAAAATTTATCGATTCGGTTTGAATGTCTACAGTAATAGTGCCCAGTATTAACAATATAGTTTTTTTGTCGTCAGTGGTTTGAAATCAAGTCAAAGTTATGAAAAGTCCATGTGAATCGAGTATTTTTGTTTTACAGAAAATTTGAGCTGTATGAGATGGGATGGACCCTCAGGGAGGGACTCCGAGACTGTCAGATCGCGGCAGCTCCTTACGGGGGGCCTATTGGTAAATCGCTTGAAACAGTTGGAGTTTTTAAGTCTGTTTTAGGTTTCTGTTTTGTGATTATTGTTTATATGTAATTGCCTTTTAGCAGTGCATCAAACTTCCAGTTTTGCAGTGCTATCAGTAACTGACGCTAAGTATGTGCAGCATTCCTCATATAATATGTGCAGCTTCCCCTTGCACAGCTAAATTTTATTCACAACACACTGTAAGAGCTATAAATAAGAGTACATGTATATTTTACATAAACCATGTAACGGTGGTGAACTAGATTATCAAAGTTAGGGCGTTTGACATAACATTACAGCAGAGTAATTTAGTGTAATAAAGAAAATTATCTATACCTGTTGCAGACACATTGTTGTTTTTACTGGTGTTTAGTACAGATACCAGGATGTTTAGTCGTGTTACTGATGTACATAAATATTTTTCCTAAGAAATTAGAAGAACTCAGCAAAGCTGCACATTTGTAGGGCAGCACGAGTGGTTAATCTGGGGTTAGAGAACGTGTGTGTGTGTGTTGTATTTGTCAGCAGGTCACTACATTCAGTTCAGTGTTATTCTTTTGCATTCAGCTGGTGTTATTTGATAGCAAACACATAGTTGCCATATGAAATAATTGTATATGAGCTAACGTGACTTTTCATTGTGCGGATTCTATGCCGCTGTCCATGTGTCACATTTAGAAAGCGTGCTAATAAATGAGTTTGTGATGAAGGAGCCTGGGTTTTTGAAAGAGGTTGTGCCAATATATCAGTCATAAAGGCTATGAGCAAATCTATGTGCTGTATTAATTTTTGTTTCAGCTCTGTTAAAAGCACCGCAGCGATCTTCACCAAGTGCTCGACCTCAGCTGGATATTTACACGGCTTCTGGGCATTCCATGGCCAGCTTCCCGGTTGGTCTTTGTTCTTAATCACATGAAGCATTTCCAGTTTCAAAACTGTTAAAGGCTTCTACTTGAACATCAGGTGAACTGATAACCAGTTGTGACAAGACATTTGTAATACTGGTATAGACACAGAATTGTTTCTAAACCTTCTTTTGTGGTTGTGATTGGGGTGCGAGGAAGCGATTTCGCCTTCAGTCATGTTTGTAAAAGAGCTGTGTTATAGAATTGAGTTTGACTAAAGTAATGTGGTTATTGAAGTGCAGCTGTAACCCCTGCTGTTTTCTTACTGCATAGTGGAAAAGTGGGATAGTGAGGCAGCTGGGCTGGACTGTCAGCGATGACCTCCTGTGCGTGCAGGAGGATGGCACAGTGCTCGTCTATGACCTTTTTGGAAACTTCAAGAGGCACTTCAGCATGGGCAACGTAAGCATGAAGTTCCTGACCTGCAGATATAGCCATTTTGTTGTCAAGCCAAATTGTACATTCACGCTTTGATCGTGAGCATGCCTTGTAGTAAGAGGTGCACTTATTTGTAGTAACAGTGTTGCCCTGTCCATTTGTATTTTGTCAGGAGCTTGTTCAGAATCATGTGCTGGAGGCCAAGATTTTCCATTCTCCTTATGGGACGGGGATCGCTGTGATTTCAGGGACCTACCGCTTTACTCTTGCCACAAACATTGACGACCTCAAGCTGCGTCGCCTGCCGGAAGTCCCGGGTATGAGCGGTCTTCATGTTTTTGTTTGATTACATTTTTTTGTACAAAAAATGTTTTGCATATTGCAGGCTTTTAGTGTTATGAAGTAGTACTGGTTACTCCTAGGTCTGCAGGGAGTACCAGCTTGTTGGACCGTGCTTTCACAGGACCGACAGTGCAAAGTGTTTTTGGCCACCGGGCCTGACATGTATGTCCTAGACAACACTGCCTGCACTCCAGTGGTGAGTTGTAATACACACTCAGCTCAACATATTTATGAACCCTTGTTTTGTCCTGACTCTGAGCATTGTCTCTTCCTGATAGTCTCCTCCAGGAATCTCCCCCCAGGCTAGCGTTGTCCAGGTTGCTGGGTCCTTCAGCTACAAGTACCTGGCTCTCTTCACAGACTCTGGCCAAGTGTGGATGGGCTTGGCCAACCTAAAGGTTAGTATAGCCTCTTAGCATCTATGTCTTCAGGATACAGTAAGTGTCTGGGTAGAAAATTGCTTGCCCTAATAAGCAGTGTTAGTACTTCATGTGGGGTTTCTGTTCATACCAGATAAATCTTTAGTACAAGGCAAAATATGTTTCTGAAGAGGCGTAATGAACATTTGATGATAAACTTTTTTCTCTAAAATTATTTTTAACGAAATAGCTGTGCATGCAGCTAACCTTGTATTCCCCCCAAATGTTCATTTTTCCCCCCTAAGAAGGGGTTTCTCTTTTTCATTGTTATCTGGGTATTATTTTAATCTTATTGTATTCCATTACACCTTGACTATTTGTCATGGAAGGCATTCAACAAAAATAAATGAAATTAATAAAAAAATGCGTTGACAATGGATTTTGTGTTATAGTTAATATACAGATGAGTTATGTAATTTGTCAGTATCAAAAAATATCTTTCAGTTCGGTAATAGTTTGCACATATTTAACAATACTATTGTCACTAAGGTGCTTTTAGGATGGTGTTAACTTGAGAAGGGGTAGTAGACAAAGTGTTTCTTTGTTTCCAGGAAAAGCTCAGTGAAGTAGACACCAAGATGAGGACCCCTCCAACCCAGATGGCTTGGTATGTCAGTCTATTCAGAATTTTCTTCAGGTTGAAAGAAAGTGTGCGTTTTCTTAAAGTGGACTGTTTAAAATGGACAATCAATGCACAGTCATGGTTTCTCTACCTTTTGGTTATGTATGTATTGGGCAGGTGTTGGAGACCCAAGAGCCAGCAGCCATCAGTGGTTCTAATGTGGGAAAAGCTCCTCCTGGTGGCTGGGAAGTGTAAAGAAACGATTCAGAATCCTTTTGTACCCTGCTTAATATTTTGTTCCTTATAGTATGGTACAGTCATGTGTCCTATATGTGTTTTGTAGGTGCAGATACATTCATGTACAGTACAATAAAATCATGCAAATATGAAATTTGTTGGCTTATATGTGACAGAGTAGGCAAATCAAGTCTTTTGTGATGTGATATATTATTATTTTTTCATTATTTTATGAGATTGTTACAGTTTTTGAGTGTTTTGTGCCAGCCCTGTTTTACCCATAAAGCCCGTTATTGTAGAAACAATTACACAGCAATGTATTGAAATTACAGAAGGTATTTATTATCTGTTGGGTTCAGTCTTTCTTGGGTGTTACTATGACTGTGTTGTGTTGTGTTTTGGAAGTTGTATGTTAAAAACAAGTGGGCAAATTAGTCTTTTATCTTTAACCTCTTGTGTGGATATAATTTGGATGATGACTCAGTTCTGGTTCCAGAACTGGATGGTGTGAGAATTATTAATAGAACCCACCATGAACTTCTCCAGGAGGTTCCAGGTCAGTTCTTGCATCTTCTCATAATCTACATCAAATGCACTCATTTAGAATGTTATCCAACTCATTGAAATTTGTATGTTAAATCAGAGTGTAAAGTATAGGCTGTAAGTCTTCCTTTTTGCTCTTTTGTGACATGGCCTTCTCAGTTGCATGCGAGGAGATCTTTAAGATAGCCTCCATGGCTCCAGGCGCCTTGCTTCTTGAAGCACACAAAGAATATGAGGTATTGTGTGAAGCTGATGTTTGGAACATGTGCGGATCTCCCTTTCTGGACTGGTGTGTTTAATTTTGAGCGTGTGTTGATGTGTTCAGAAAGAGAGCCAGAAGGCGGATGAATATCTGCGGGAAATCAAGGAGCAGGACCTGCTCGGTGAGGCGGTGAAGCAGTGTGTGGAGGCTGCAGGGTATGAGCATGAAGCAGAGACGCAGAAGACACTCCTCAGGGTAAGCCATTGTTCCTGGAGTTAAGCATTGTGGGAAGGGGGCAGGTGTCTGGCGATTGTACAGTCTTATGACATCAGATGGGTAAGATAAAGAATTTCCGTTACTGTAGAAATAACAGTAGTGTATCAGGAAAGGGCTCATGCTGATGCTGTGTCAGGAAGGAGTTAAAATCATGACTGATTTAGGCTTTGGGTCACACTGAGAGAACGGTGTGAGGAACGAGCTGGCAGTGACAACTCTCTTTTCCTCTGGGATACAGGCAGCCTCCTTTGGGAAGTGCTTTCTCAGCAATTTTCGTCCAGAGCAGTTTGTGAACATGTGTCGGGATCTGCGTGTTCTCAACGCCGTACGTGATTACACTGTGGGAATTCCTCTCACACTGCCCCAGTATCCTTTCTCTGTTGGAGAATACACGCGTGTTGTGAGGTGCAACACGAGCGTGTGCAGATTCATTTCATAAAATGTTTGTCATTGTTATAATATGTCAGCGCAGCAGTAATGATTAAAAAGCCAGTGCTGCTGTGGGTAATTTCACTTAGGTAGTAGAAGTAGTATGTACTAAAATTCCTTAAGATTTCCTTCAGGTTCAAACAGATGACCGTGCCTGTATTAATTGACAGGTAAGACTGCTAGGATAAATGTCCATTGGCATTTCTACTGAAGTTTGTGTTTAAACCTGAATGAAGTTGGTGCTGATTTAGCTGTAGATTTTTGCATGATTTCATGACAGTAAATGCAGGATATGGGACAATGTGTTTGTGGTTTCTCAGACTAGTATATCGCAAGCTTTATCCCCTGGCCATTGAGATCTGCCGCTACCTGAAGACTCCAGAGTACCAGGGAGTGAGCAGGGTTCTGAAGCACTGGGCCTGCTGTAAGGTGGGTGTCTGTTACTGACACAGGTTAAAGGTGACAGTAATCTGTACAAGTAATAAAAAGATGATCATGACCGCTCTTTGTCCTTCGTGTGTCTCATGTTCAGGTACAGCAAAAAGAGGAAGCAGATGATGTCATCGCTCGAGCGATCAGTCTGAAGCTGGGCGAAGCTGCTGGTATCTCCTACTCGGACATTGCGGCCAGAGCATACGAGTGCGGGAGGACTGAGCTAGCCATCAAGGTACGTCTCTTGTGAAGGCCTCAGATTTGTATGGAAGCCTAGAGCAAGAGTGTCACCCGCCATCTTTGTTTCAGCTCCTGGAATTTGAGCCTCGTTCTGGAGAACAGGTGCCTTTACTCCTGAAAATGAAAAGAAGTCAGCTGGCCCTCAGCAAAGCCATCGAGAGTGGAGACACTGATCTGGGTACAGCGCACTGATGGTTGCACACCAATCATAATATGGCATATTCCTAACATCAATACAACTGAATTTAAATTCTTGCCCTGATGAATCAATATGAAGGAATTGCATGTAATTTTGAGGATGTTTTAATGGGATTTATATGCTGGCACTGATGTGTCCCCGTTTTCTGCTCCAGTCTACACAGTGGTTACATACCTGAAGAATGAGATGAACAGGGGAGACTTTTTCATGACTCTGAGGAATCAGCCAGTGGCTCAGAGCCTTTACAGACAGGTGGGTTTGTGGAGATGCCCCAATGGTTTTGGTGTTCCAGAAACACTTAGATTAATTAGTCCTCTTGGGTTTTTATTAGGGTTGGGCACAGTTGTCACAATACAATACTTATCATGATGTCACAGTAGAAAATGTGTTGTAATGTGATTGGCTAAAATCCATCACTGGCATAGTGTGAGACTTTCAACTGTATTAACAGTAAGTGAGACATTAACATGCAGGAAATTGGCAATAGTGTACGTCATACTAATGAGAGCTTGCCAAAAAATCACTGTCACTGAATACTTTTGAAAAGTATCAGTCTTTTAGTGCTTTCTCATAGCTGATCTCACTCAATTTTTGTATTCAGAAATGTTAAACTGGAGGAAATCATTGCAAGTAAAACACTTATAATTTTTTTTTTTTTAAGTGTTATTCTTTGATGGTTAATGTTGAATTTTGATCTGAACACATCATCTGTGCTTAAGCATTCGCTACATACTCCACTGCTGTATATCCAATAAATTATAAAAATTGTACATAGTGACTTGCATTAAGAATTGTGTTTTAGAATTCCCTGGCCTAGACTAAATGGGCAATATGATGATATAAATATCCTATGGTTGTGAATTATGATTCATCGGGGAATTGTCCCATCTCTACTTTCCATGCACTATGCATGTTTTGTAGTCATAACGACTGATGTGCTTTGGCTAATATCTAGCTAGGTAATTTTTTAATGTGGCATATTGGGTATTTTCCTTGGAATGTAAGAAAGTGTTAAACAGTCTGTTGTCTTTGTGTGGACATAGTTCTGTAAGCACCAAGAGCAGGACACTCTGAAGGACCTCTTCAATCAGGACGATGACCACCAAGAGTTGGGCAACTTCTACGTGCGAGCCAGCTACAAAGAAGGGGTGAGAACACAGGCTGGCACACGCCACGCTAGCTTTTATATGGGAAACAAAAAAGAAATTATTTTGTGAGACTGAAACAAGTTGACAGTTGGCCAGTGATGTCACTTTTTTTTTGTTTGTAGAGGCTGGATACACGTGTATCTCTGCTGCAGAACGCGGTGGACGAATACAACAAGGCCAAGAATGAGTTTGCTGCTAAGGTTTGACTTAAATTTTTTTTAAAACACTGTTGAGCAAAGTTGAGTAAGATTGTGGAGACAGTGGAGGAGAAGAGGGTAGGTTTGTCCCCATCACTTTTGCAGACTCTCATCATTCTAAAGTTTATGATTTCTGTTATATAAAGAAAGAAGTGATGAAACGTGAGCAATGAATTGGTGGGGGTGTACTGAATACCACAGGCTGAAATAAAGGGGAGGGCACATCCCCCTGGTTCCTGTACCCTAGCTTGGGTCTCAGGGACAACAAATGTGCAGCAAATTCCGATGCCATATTGAAAAGCTATAGTGAAACGACAACATGAAATAAGCGATCATCTAAGATGGAGACTGACCAGCACCGCTGCAGATGGTCTCAATGTAATGTACATTAGCAGTATATGAATCATTTTAGTAGATCACATTAAAAATATTTAAGTACTTCAAACTCAAAGTACAGTTGATAGTACATCATCATAGCAAAGCTGATGTCAGTGACAGCAGTGACTGCACTGCCTTGTGTGTTCAACCACAGCACATCATCAGCTTTAGCTTCTCACTTGCAATGACATGCAAATGCATTCAGGGAAAAGTCTCAACAAACCTCACGTTTCTACAGTAGTACAGATGTACGCATTTTATCTGCTGGTGTCCTTTTCACTAATGTCAAAAATTTACAGAATTTTACTCAGCTGTGAAACGTGATGCCTTTCTTGTTCCACTAACTGTTGTAATGCCGGCAGTTTGTTGTGTAATACTGATCTTTTTCATTTTGATACTAACTCATTACAGGTCATTGTTGACTTATTGCTCGTAACTCAATCTGGTCGTAAATTGGACTATGCAAAAAATACCATTCATATATTAAACTGTGTACAGTAATGATAGTTGCTGATGTTGTCAGCTGGGGCTGCATTCTTGAAGTTTTAGTCAAACACTGTTAACCATAGTATATTTAGATTAATAATGCAAAATAATTGCAAAAACACTCAATACTATAATACAATTGGTTTAATAATTGCGGCTGGGGCAGCGTTTCGGGTTGTCTATTTTTTATTAACAAGGTGAGCTTTGTCTGAACTGTTTCTTTCTTTCTTCTTACATTTCGCGCGATACGGACGAAACGCATCGCGTACCATCCGTTCAGTCCTTGCAAATCGTTCAATGTTTGGGTCCATTCCTTCAAAATGTGCAAGAACTCTATTTGGTACAGCTAAACCGTCTGACAATCCCTTAGTTGTGAACACAGAAAACGAACACAGGCTAAGCGCACCGTACCGAGTCTGGGCTTACACTGAACTTTGGACACGGAACTGCTAATGCTGCCGGGAGCTGGGCGAAACGGTCATATGCTCGTACGCCCAGCTGGGCAACGCCCACCGGACATACCAGTCACAGTTGTGGTCGTAAAGTCGAACAGCGGTAAGCCTCATAGGTCATAAGTTGATGATGACCTGTAACCATCTTCACTGTAGGATAACAATGTCATCTTTTTTATTTTGATACTGACTCATTATCCATCTTCACCACCAATGAAAGTAGCTCCATCCCACTTACCGGCACTGCTTAACCACTGGCACTAATGCAGATAGCCTCAAATGACCAGTCTGTAGTATGTAATGTTGCCACCCTTTGCAGCAACATGCCACTTACACAGTTGGCATGTTACATTGATTTGGGCAGAGTCAGAATTTGATATTGAAACCAGCACTAAATGACAGATATTACATTTCTTTTCTGTATCAACTGTTCTCTGGTAGTTTCATTGCCTTCTATGAGTCCAACTGGAGACAGTGTTTTCATGTAGCAGACAGTGAGGGAAGGTGTGAGGTGTTGAGTGAGCTTGTGCCTACAGAGCAAGTTTATATATATTTTTTTCTCCTGTCCTGATGAGGCTGTGTCGTTTTTCTGTGCCAGGCCACAGAAATGCCAAAATATATACTTTATTTTATATTAAGTGTAAAAGTTAGGAACGATCATCAAATGTTAGCAAATGGAAGTCCTTATCATTGTTTGAAACCAATACCAGTATGCACAATATAATGCACAGCAGTAGCCCAGAAGCAGAGTTTCAGATAAAAAGTTATCAAGAAATGCATATCTGTATGAGTTTATAATATGTTACAGTTTGCTGAAGCTGGCATTGTTGTATTGTTAGTGGTTAAACCACTGTGACTTGCCAAAAATCCTTCTATTAAATATTAATTCTGTGGACATTATTTCCAATTAAAATAAATATTTAATTAATATTATGTGCAGGCAGTGCTTTATGTGGAAGCAGTACATTTGACTTGTAATATTTCTTTGCACAGTTACTTCTGATCGTTTCACTACTGGTTTTCCACATTAAGTTCATAACAACAAACTAAACGCTCTTTGTTTTTTCTTACATACAGTGTAAACGTTTAGACACGCAATTGTTAATACATCAGTCACATGCACTGGTGTAATTAAAAACAAAAAAATGTTAGCAGGACTGCATGCGGAGGTATGCACAGCTGTATGGTACTGTGGGAGCAGGTCTGATGTTGTGGTCTCACTAACCCCAGGCCACAGAGGAGGAGATTCGCCTGCTGCGGTTCCAGCGACGCATGGAGGAGGAGAAGGGTGAAGTGATGGTGGGCTTCTCCCTGCAGGACACCCTGCACTATCTGCTGAGCGTAGGACTGCACAAGCAGGCAGAGCAGCTCTATAAGGACTTTCGCATCCCTGACAAGAGGTGATGGGAACAGGGCATGCCTTTCCAGTCTCTGATCAGTAACCTAGTTCAATATGTTCAACATACATCTTAATGAAACATTTGGGTCTACCTGTAGTTTTGACATTGGCATATTTATAGAGATGCATTTCACACTTGCTCAAGTAGCTACTGCATTACTTTACATTATGTTGTTTCTGCTTAGCATACTTAGTACCTGTACTTACCCAGTGGTCCTTAAGGGCCCCCTCCCTTGGAGATTTGAAGCCAGGTTGTGCACCAAGCTTTATAACTGATTAACACAACATTAATGAAAAGGTTTTTAGTTCAGTTTTACATTCTGTCATGTATGGCTAATGCACATTACCGTAAATATGTAATTGCCTTGTTCTCTCATTTTAAATAGGGTGGGCTGAACTCTGACCTTTCTGTGCATGTGTATTAGAAGGATGATTGAGGTTTTCCCTGTTCACAGGTACTGGTGGGTGAAACTTAATGCTCTGGCAGAGAAAAAAGACTGGGAAGAACTGGAGAAATTTTCCAAGAGCAAGAAATCTCCCATTGGATATCTGGTGCGCACTTGTTTTGGGACAAAAAGTGTTTTGGATAAGCAGCTCGCTGCACCTTTCACCTGACCTGACTTCTCTCGCCCTTTCAGCCTTTTGTTGAAGTGTGTGTCAAGCACCAAAATAAGTATGAAGCTAAGAAGTATGTGTCCAAGGTAACTCCAGAGCAGAAGGTGAAAGCACTTCTGGCAGTGGGGTAAGTGCCTCTCACTCCTCTTCTCGTATTTCCCTAGTTTTGCTTCCGGTTGGTTCTACTTTCTTTGCTACTGTTTTGCAGGGATGTGGAGGGAGCTGCTGCTGCCATGGAGAAACGCAGTGAGGGAGAGATCAACCTCATGCTCTCTTCTACTGATCGCACCCTCGTGGAGAGACTCACTCGGGCACGTGCTGCTGCCGCTGCCAAAAAGTGACCGTTTTCAACTGATTCAGTCCTTTTTGTTTCAATGCAAAGACGTCTGCACAAAGGCCCAAGTGATTTTTTTTTTTTTTTTTTTTTTTTGTACCCCCCATTTGGAAGAGAAGAATAATTATGTAAATTCTGTTATTGATTTTGGTGTTTGTTGTTAAGGTATGCTTATGCAATATGAATATTGCTTTTATACAGTTGTGTTAATTTGTATCTGAGTTACAAATTGAATGTTTAAGTTCATTGTGTTTTCTAGCACAGTATTGGACATAGTGTGACTAATTCTGTAATTAAATGCTTGGCTGGTTACTAAAGTCTTGTTAAATTGAGCAACAACAGATGTGAAGGTGTGAATATTATGTATAGTACTTCATATTTAAACGTAACATAGGGAAAACAGACTGTCATGCAGCTTTTGAAAATCTCTGAAAATTCATCTAGTTAAATGTATGAAAGTCCAGATTAAAGCACTGGTCAGGTGTTCTGCTTAACCCAGTCAAACTATTTGAGATTTATCTTGTGTTTGCACATTTCCTGTGCATTTCATTAACTTCTCCCCTTAATTTTGAATTTTACCATGTCTGAGGTAAGAATTTTTTTTTTGCCTTGGACATATTTTCATGCATTAATTTAAATACCTATGGTGAAATTGTGAATCATGCAATGTCTCAAAAGTTAAATGTCACCGCCTTCAGGTGTGTGTGTCTTGGAAAACTTATCTATTCCAATTTCTCACAGTGTTTCCTCTATAGCCACTAAACTTTGGGTTGTTTTCCATCACTTGGTTAAGTCTAAGTGTGTAGGCTTGCCAGCCAGCACGGCTGTTTGCTGTCGGGGTGGCGGTGTCACAGGGTAAATAAAGGGCAAGCTCTACCTAGGTGTTTGTTTGGGTAATTAGGTGTAAGTAACGTGTTTAGTTTTTCTTCCAGTTGTTTGTATGTTGTATTCACATCGTTTTCACCACTTGAATCACGCTCGTGTTAATCTCATGTCAAGGTAACTAAATGGACAAACCAGGGATACCATAAGTGTGTTTGGTGTTTTCACAAAAATGGAATGCATTTAGAGATGGGCATGTTTTGTTCTGAAACTTGTGCAGAGGGGGCAAACACTGCAAAAACACAGTTTGTGATGGGGAAAATGCTCTTAATTTGGGGGAAGTGACCCTGAAAATAAGTTTAGCTGACTGGCATTTTCCTGTGTATTAAAACCAGAGCATCCTGGAAATAAATTTAAAAGGCGAAAATTATAATATCAATATAAATGGTCAAAATAAAAAAATTAACTTGCTAGAAATGCCAAACAAATTTAATCACCTTTTGCCGCACTGTGATGTGCAAGTGCTGAAACGAACACAATGACAGGCTGTTGCAGACACACAAATGACCGCCTGTCCTGACCACCTGTCCTAACCACTTCAATAACCACTTTTTCACTGGAACCTTGAAGACAATCCCACATAATTACTGCCATATTTTCGGTGTTTGGTACAGCATCATTCATTTACTAGATATGATATAAACGTACGTAACTGGACTGTACACTTTTCCATTTCCAAAGGGACAGCACCTCAGCGTGTTCTTTGACCCCTTCATGAATCACACTGCACAGTAATGTCTCCTGCTGAAGCCACGTCTCCACCATCCCTTAAATGGAAAAATGCAAGTGTCAGGGTTTTTAGATTTGTAATAAAACTGTAAATATATCTATATTGAGCAACACAAACATGACAAAAATTTAAAAAAAAAAAAAAAGTTAAAAGTCTGCCTGAATATGTGCGTAAATAAAAGGTGAGTACCTTGGCATTAACTGCGTAAATTTTGTTGATGAATGGTACTGTTTCTTTTTCAGAGGTGATTGTGCATTGATTTCCAAGTTTTCTGTATAACCTAGTTTAGTCAAGTACTTCTTAAGGTCATATTGGACTCCTGTCTTTGACAGGAAGTTCAATAGCTGATCATTTGACAAAAAAAACTACTCATCCCATCATATCCAGATAGAAGAAAACATTTGTTTAGATAAACAGTAGTCTCATTACATGTCTTTTAATTAATCTAAAACTTGATCTTCATACATGAGGAAGAACAGTCTTTTCTTTTCCAGAGGTACTCAAGAACAAGGTTCAGGATATTCTTAATTGCTGGGAAACAGCCATGTGACTTAGAATTTCACAATTGATGTAATGTGAATATCTCTGTGGCAAAAGGAAAACAGAATTGGAAACATCCACACCTGGATCAGCTACCACTTGTGAAAAACCCAGTCCTGAACCATCTGCCACTTGAGGAACACTCCAGTCTAAACCACCTGCCACCCCCAGGCACGTTTGTTAACGTGGGCTATGGTTTTTACTCCCAGGTCGCTCTCTGAGGGCTCCTCCTCTGTCCTTGATGTCTCCTTTTGAATGAGGCTCAGCTGCTGACTGGGTGGACAGTTGCTAACAGTCATGGTGCTCCCGCTAATTATGCGTTGATCTAAATGGGAGGTGGGGGGGGGTGGGGGCTGGAGGTATTGCCTGCACTGAGACAAAT
>JABJVR010000202.1:0-21677 GCA_025773905.1 Chitala chitala | reverse complement strand
CCAGCAAACACAAAACGTTCAAATAACGTTAGCTAAACGTTTAGGGGACGTTAGGAACACAAAACGTTCAAATAACGTTAGCTAAACGTTTAGGGGACGTTAGGAACGTTTAGCTAACGTTATTTGAACGTTTTGTGTTTGCTGGGTGGTACGTACGTAACATTTGCGTTGCTGCAAAGTTAAGTCTTAACTTTGACAGCGCGCAACGTTACCACCTGCCCTTTCTGCGTCTTCCTCAGACACGCACTCACACGTTGAAGAAGCGTCTTTGGAGACACTCAGCTTCCAGCAGACAACCATATTTGGTCACGACATGCTGACCGTGGCCACTTTGGCAAAAACAAGCAGTAGTTAGTTAGCAACAGACAAATTAACCAAAGCACGCAAGAGCTGAGAGGGATCGTGTCCATAAAACCCGGTAGTACAAGCAAGTTCCACGTGCTCAAGGGAAAACGGTAATTGCACTTACACGTCTTTGATTCTTTGTTGTTGTTTTTTTTTGTGAAAATACATCGACATGAAATCTATACAAACTTTAATTACACGTTATATGTATTGTGAAACGTATCTGAAATTTGAGTGAGATTTAATTTCCACATGCACATTTGTTTACCTTGCCACAGGTTTGTTACTGGCAATGTAGTCCTGTAGGTATTTAAAGATGCCATATTGTACAGATGATCATTATAGGAGCATATACAATATACAAGAATTCGGAATTGTTATTGTTATTCAGAGGCTCTATTTTATTCACTATATTCCCCGTGCACCGAGGCCAGAGAGAGTTCATTATCGATTTTAGGATCCATGCTTTCACAGCGCAATAAACGCAGACGGGAGTGAACCGCAAGGTCACCGTAGTCGTGTGATTTGAATCAGTCACTGTGCAAAGGATACAATCCGTCTCAATTCAACGCAGTCACCAGGCCATAAATCAAATCAAAATGTATTTATACAGTACAGCACTTAAAACAACCGTGGCTAACCGAAGCTCTTTAAATACAGCAACAAGTACAACTAATAACACGCTATAATATACTAATGATAGGCGTGGCAGTCCTCTACTTTGTATATGAAAGCCAGTGTAAAAAGTACAAGTCACGTTGTAAGTGCTGAATGAATTTAACAGTTGTGTGCAAATTCCGTGCGACGTCAAAAGGTTCGCATTAATAGCGTGAGAGTTGCGCACATCCAGCGTCACATTTAGAGGTGCGTCGGTCGGCGGGACTTTGCAACAATCCGTCGGCGGAGTCCGCAGGGTCCGCCCCGTGTCACATCGCATCGTCCGGAGGCTGCAGAGGGACAAGTCTGGGAAAAGAGGCGCACACTGGCAGAAGGATGCGAGTTCGTCACCCCGGAATATACCGACGCCTTGTATCACTTTAATTGAGCTATTTGTTTTAGTTAAGATGCAGTGTTATAAATGACAAACAAAAACTAAATTCAGTTAATATGTACTATGCGTTAAATAAATTCCGGGGGAGAAAATGCTGTAATAAAGAAGTGATTACGCTGTATCTTAACATGTTTGACATCCTTTAACAGTAATATTAACATCAAGAGCTTCGAAAACCTTACGAAGAAGAAGGATATTGAAGAACTGTACATTTTTCAGGATCTGTTTTTTTTTTATTTTTTGGCGATTACTTTCGGAGGATTATGTAAGTCATAAAATAGTATATGGGAAGGTTTTGCTTTCTTGTTTTTGAAATAATTTTGTTACACCTTAATGTTTGTAAAGGGTTTAAAAAAAACTATAAATTTGAATTGTATTACGATCTTAGTGCCCGTTGGACATTTTAAATAGCGACAGCTGGCAGACACGTGTTGGCACAAACGCGTGTACTGGTACCCGCAGCAGGACTGCAAAACAAAGTGGCCGCGACGTCAGGCTCGTGCATTTCCCCGGTGCCTTAAGCGGTCAGACACGTGAACGGTAGCCACAGTACACTACGTGCAGTTGTCAGATCTAAAAGGTGAGTCACCGCACCTGATATAAGGTTACCCGCAAGTAATGTAATCCTTGTGAGGCGCGGGGACACAAGGGTAGCATCTACAAAAGGCGTGCACGAGCATTTTCACGCCCTCGTGATCGCGCATCCTTCGATTACACTTGAGTGCGCTGTCAATTGCGCAGGGACAGCTCGAATTTGCACAAGTGAAAGGCTGTGTTAAGGCATGAATGGCTTTGTATTGCCATCCTTTCCCGTAAGATAATACACCACCCAAGCGGTGTCGGTTTATTTCGGTAATGTTCCTACAAATTTACAGGAGCTGTGAAGTTAAACGAAATGATTCTGAATGTTTTCTTTGCTGTGAAATCGAGTGTTTTGGTATTTAGAGTACAGGGACGTGTAAAGGGTTTTAGTTGAACACTTGACACACTATACCTGACCGGAGTGTGAACTCCTGCTGTCGTTGTTTGCAGAGCCTTTGGAAACCCTTCATCTTCCCCCTTCGTACTCTGCCTCTGGCCCTAAAGATGACATCTGGTCTCTTTAAACACTTCCAGTATTAATGACCTCTGAGAACCAGAAGGTTATTCATAAGGACAGAATAGACAGACTGTATACATGGGCACCAGTTTCATTTTGCCGATAATGTGGCACTGTGCCATGTTTTGGTAGGTATTTAAATGGTATTTACATCAGTGCTGGTACGTTTAGATCGTTAGCCCGTGCTCTGATCACATGCCTATAAAATAATACCTAAAAGCAGTATATGAGAGGCTGGGTTATAGTTCACCAACTCTGCATCATACAGACTAATTTATTGTGTATATATAAATCGTAAAAATGCAATTTTGACTTGTACTTCTTTCATACTTGTACAAGGTTGCTGTTATGTGTGTACAGTATGTGATTTTTAAATTTATTCATTTAAGTTTTTTAGCCGAGTATCATTGTCTGCCAAAGTAAGACACGAGCCATTATGGTTTTGGGTGGAGACTTAGAAAGGGTTCTATGTATGCGGTCCCCCCCAGGGTCCATGTGCCTCCCACCATGGGCACAGACCCGTTGGGCCAGAAGCAACTTTGCGCAGTCTAGTGCAGAATCACATTCAACTACACGGTCTTGGACATGTGAGGCAAGAGAACTGCCCACTGGACCACTGTGCTGCCCCACTTCGATTTATGTAAGTGAAAAATTAAAATTCCAGTAATCCTTCACAGTGACTATATATGAATTATGCATTTCATCAAAACATGTAGCTCTGAAAACATCATTCAGGACCTGGACAGTTCTTCTCTTTTTTGCCGACTCCTTTCTGCACGTCTTGTAGGTTGATGTGAAGATGTGCTTTTAAACTCTATGCATTTCTTTAAGCCTCAGGACAACATTTGTGGGCACACAGCTGGGTTGAGCTCATAGGGCAAAATTTTACTCAGAAAATTAGTTTCATAATTCAGAATGGTGTGTGTGTGTGAGACTGTGTGTGCTCAAGACACAGTTGTGCTCAGGACATTGCAGTAGTTAAACATAGTTGCGGACGCTGTTTGTTCTTTCCCCAAACAATTCCGACGCAGCCGTGAATTCACAGGCTCGGGAGCAACATAAAATCTTTCATAATTCAGGACATGTTCTGAAAAGCTGACAGCATAGACGCAACCAACGTTTGCTGGTTTAGCAGATTAGTGTTTTGGTCAGACTGTAGCCTCCTGGAGCTGAGGTGCACAGCATGAGCCAAGGTGCACAGTCGTTTGGACAGCTGACTCTGTCCTCCCTGAGCTTTGCACGCTATTTATGGAGGCCTGTCCGCTGTTGAAGAGCCTCTCTTAGGCCCATACATGGCTGCTCCTTCTATGGGCGGGGCCTTGCCTTCAGCCCGCCCACCACACTACACAGATTCTGATGGGGGAGGCCTGCTGAAGGCTGAGAGTTACACAACACCTAGGCCTGAGGTCATGTGACTAAGGCACTTTTCACTTGTCTGCAAGATGTTTGAACTGAACCAGTAATGGAGATGGTTTTTTTAAATTATTTATAAACTTGTAGATTCTGCTGCTTGAATACATATTCCTCCCTTTTGCATAACTATATTCTCTCATCTTTCTTTCCTTCTCCTTGCTCACTCTGCCCCCCCCCACACAATTTATTCCCCCCTCCATTCCAAGTGGGAAAGCACCGTTCTATATTTGTAAGGGCCCAAATCGTCTCCATTACAGATGAAACGTCCGAGCGTAGCTCCCCACGGTGCCTGTGATTCAGAAGTTCCACCAGAGTAAGCGGTCAGCAGTGTTGCCGCTTGCTGTCAACTCGAGCAACACCTCCGCCCCCAGTGAAGCTCAGCAGGCGGGTTCCCTGGAGCCTCTCACAGCATCTGTCTGACATTCGGATGTAGCTGGACACAGAGGGAAACTCACAGAAGAAGTAAGTGTCCTGTTTTTTTTATATGGCTTTATTGTGGACAGACATCTTAGAAGAAGGATAAATGCTGCACTGTAAAATTTAATTAGATGACTTTACTCAGAAAAAAAATGGAAACTGATTGCCTTAAAAATTCTAAGGTACTTTATTTAAGTGGATTCAACATGAAATCCCAAATCTATTTTACTTGAATAGGTTTGGATTAAGTACCTTAGAATTTTTAAGGCAATTGGTGTCCATGCTTTTTGTATACTCAACTAATCAGAATTTACAGTGTACAAGGACTATCCTCTCATTTTCTGTTATTTGTACAGGAACAGTGAGCAGTAGTTGTTTGCTTTCCTGTACAGTGAGTTTTCTGTCACGTGTTCCTCACTGGGCTGTGTTTTAGGTGTTTGTGTGTGACAGGTATTCTGCATCCAGACCAAAAAGCTGCTGTGTGTTATGGGATTGTTGTTTAAGTTTCTCTGTTGGAGGGTCAAAGGAGTTGGTGTTCTAGCAGAGAAAAGGAGAAAGTTTTTGCTGATGAACGGGAGACTTGAAAACTCTGGAATGCTACACTTTTTAGCTCTTAATTGCATTCAGGCTGGATCAGTGTGGGTTACTGTCACATGCGGTAGAAGACCTTGGGCTGGAAAATGAACCAGTGACTTTGCATTGATTACAACGCCTGACAGGATTACATAGGTAATGATTTGGGCTCAATCTTTTGACTTTGGTTAGTGTTGGCTTGTTCAGGTACCAAGGAAATACATTAATGATACCAATCTAGTCATCGCCCTGGCAGATAGGAGGTGCTGTATACCGTTATTTTTAAGGTTGTACACTATAACTGCTTCTCATCAGTTATTACATCACTAGACTTTCTCTAAAAGCTGAGAGTTTCTGAGAGTAACTGGCAAATGTTTCGATGTACGCGGGGCTTTGGAGTCCTCAGTTTACGGTTTCACCAACTCTGACTCCAGAGCAGTGGTTTACACTCTGACACTCTTATTAACCGTACAGTAAAATGACATAACCTTTCATATAACAGAATACAGTAAATAAAACATCATTTATAGTTTTATATGAAACGGGACTATTTGTTAACTCCTGCTGCCTAATCTAAGGCAAAATAATACGCATGTGAGTCCTGCAGGCCTAGCCTAGGCCCAAAAGTTGAACATTATTTTGGGGGTCGATTTACCTGGTTAATTTACGCCTTAACCTATATTACACCTGTAATTTTGGGGAGTCATTTATATGCCGGATCAATTTATATATACAGTACTTTTAAGTCAGAGTCGGTACATTTTTGCCGACTCCAGCTCTAACCCAATAATGCTTCTGACTCCATTTGTCTGACTTGGACTCCACAGTCCTGAATGTATCGATTAAGTGGTCTTTGAAGAGACAAGCACTGGTAAATGAATAATAAAACTCAAAACTATGTCAGACCTTTCACTGTTGTAACTTTGACTTTCCCTCTAGACCCTAAACATAATTTATTTTATTTTTGCATGCCTTTTGGTTGGTCTGATTACAGACTGTTCTGTCAATAATTGCTTAACAGGCTAACAACTGGCGAGATTTATTATTTGAATTCCTGGCAGTAAAGAAGTTCCTATGGCTACCCTAAGCCTTATGACCTTTCAACTTTACATGCATCCCACCCATGTTTGTGTATTGTTGAGCTCTGGAATTGGAATATCGATTGGAATTACATTCAAGAACCACTGTGATGACCATCTGTTGTGGCAGCTGTAGTCTCACTGCTTAATGCCGATGCCGGTACTGATTGTACTTCAGATTTCAGATGGGATTTGGTGGCGTTGCCTCAGAGTAATGGCGTGCTCGCTTCAGACCAATTAATGGGTTGTACAGCACTTTCCTGTTCTTCGTGGACCTCATTCTCCTTCAATCCCTCAGCCCCTTATCTAAGGGAAATGAGATGCAATTTGAGCCTCTTGCGACTGTAGACTCTGAACAGAATTCCTTGACTCGCCGACGAGTGGCAGCATGGAAGTGGACAGTGAGACTGACCCAATCGTTTGTTAGCGTGATCTGTTTAAGCGACAGACGCGGTGTTCTCTTTGACCGCTCTTTGGTCACTCCCTGCAACTCAGTCGTTTAGATTCCAGTCCACAGCAACTGTAAGGAAGGTCACCTATAACACTTCCAAAATCTCACTATGTTCTGGTGGACAGAGCTCACTGGCTCAACGTAACAGTCTACCTTTGGTGGATCTGGACGTAAATAAAGACGGAATAAGATGTTTTGAGTATGTTTCTTTAATATTCTGCTTTTCTTAATGTATTTAATATGGATAATTCATTAAAGCCAACGTATAACCCCAATTCCAAAAGAGTTTGGACACTACCAAAATGGAAATAAAAACAACTGTCAAGTCTATTCATCCTGTACTATATTGAAAACACTACATCAGCACATTGTTTAATGTTTTACCATGTAAATTGAATAATTTTTTTGAAAATATGCACTCATTTCAAATCTGATGGCTGCAACATCCTTCAACAACGTTGACTGTTTACCACTGTGTAACATCACCATTTCTGTTAATAACACTTTTTAAGCATTTGGGCACTAAAGATACTAGCTGGTCAAATTTAGGTAGCAGGATTTCCCCCCATTCTGTAATGCAGATATTGAGAGGTAGTTTTGCACCGCGTCTTCACTGCCAAATTTAGCACTTCATAATCCGCTACACGTTCTGAATTGGAGGCAGGTCAGGCCTGCAGGCTGGCCAGTCTAGCACTCGTGCTCTGTGTTTATGCAGCCAATCACGTGTAACCCAAGCAGAATGCAGTTTGGCGTTGTTCTGGTTCTAGGAAGCTTAGCAACTGTTTTCTACTTAATCTCCATGCATCAGGCACCACATGTTGATGGTGTGGTTGCAGTTTTCGTCCCGTAAGAGGTGGATTTCACAGGAGTCAGAGAGTGGTTGATTGCTTTCAATATGGGTTTGTGTATCTGATTCTGCCTGTGGAGCAGAGATCTGGTCACATGGCACCTTCTAGTAATCGTCGTGGATGCCAGAGAAGCCCAAAGTCCTCATCCCGGTGTACCAGCTGCCATGTAATCCGAGAATATTTCCTCTCTTCACCTCTTCTCCCCCTCCCAAAAAAAGTTCAGAGCACCCAGGAATGAAGCCAGTCAGTGTTGCAATCTTCAGTCGTAGAAGCATACAGTGTTTTCCAAAGGGCGTTCTCATGTGATTTAGGATGTTTTCCACAGGCTGTGAAAACACACTTTTGTTTGTTCAAGAAGTTTTTTTTCCATGTAGGGCATATAATCAAATATCGGCACAACTTGTATCACAGCCCAGTTACATTATTGTGTTTTAAAAAATCGTTTTATTGACATCTGTTGCATAGCAACTGCTTGCCGTATCATAGAACAGCTGCAAAGAGGAGATATTGAAAGATCAGATAATATGTGTCTGACACAGTTTTTAACCATGTCCTGTTTGTCTCATTGGTCTGAGTAAAAACATGCAATATAGGCGTGTATTAGGCTTAAGATCTCTGTTATCGTGTAATTGCCTTGATTTAGAAGTGACAAGAACTGGGCATTAATTATTTTTAGGAACAGTGAGTACCGGAGTTAATTGGTACCACTTCATCACAGCAGTGATTAGTGATGGTGTGGCATACCAAAAGCAGAGATGTCTCTCACTTGCCTTTGATGTACATTTCGAGCCCAAATACAGGCCTTTGCCTTGTGGATGACTTTGGTAAATCCTCCTTGTAACCAATGGAGAGCATCACTTCAGAACGTATTGTTCGACCTTTTTTTTTATTTTTATTTTTTAAAGAGACAAAATCTCTTTAATTTTGAGCTGAGTTGAGTTACCTGCAATATTCTCTAATTACAGTGCTTGACTCTAAAATCCTGTAGCATTCCTGCCACAGAGAGTCTTTGACCTTCCAATTTACACAGCAGAATGGCTTTCTGAAACAGTGAAAGGTAGCAGCAATACTAAAAGTACAACATGGTATTTAATGGACTGGTGTTTAATACTCCACGTGTGACATTGGGGAGCTTTTGGGAAGATGTGGTTTCTTGGCAACCACCTCTGAAAGTTGTAGTCTTTGTAACCATTGCCTTTGCTGCTTAGCTGAAGGCTACGACCCTGTTGGCTGTCTGAGTGAGGAGTTCCAGCTAAACACTATCTGAATCTCCTCACATTTAAGGTTTGGAGACTTGTTGTGTAAGTCCAGAATTACGTAGAAAAAGGCTCTCAAGGTTCAGAGAAAGGGGTCAGAGAGCAACACCTGTTGCCTGCCGTCACATCGGGAGGGACTGGGAACAAGAGGCAAGGGGTGGGATCTAAGTGCGGTATATTGAAGTCGGTTTATTGAAGAAAAGCAAAGTTAAAAAGGCAAACACAGGGGATTGACAAAGACACTGTGAGATTACAAATTCTAAATAGTGCAAAACAGGAACTCACTAACAGATGGAGACAATCACAATAACAAGGGCACGGAGACAGGACAGCGAGGGAGCGCGACCACACAACAAACACCACCGCGAACATCATGACACTACAGGATAGAAGCTGAAGAAGGAATGGATAACTCAGTATTGTTTTGTGACATTTATCCAGGTCTTCTCACTCTTTATAAACTTAAATGGCCGTGATGGGTTGACACCCTGAACACGGTGTACCTTGGTTTGTCCCCAGTGTGACTTGGGATAGGCTCCATGCCACCCACAACATTACTCAGAAAAAGTGAGCGGAAAGTAAGTGAGAAGCATAAACAGGATTAGAAAGTGTGCCCTTGACCAAATGTAGACTGACGGAAGCTGTGCCCAGTGCTGGTGAGGGGGCGAGCGAGACACCTCGAGTTCTTGGTTAGCAAAAGAAGCTTCGCCGGGTCAGCTTTGATAACTTGGTACCTTGAGGAGGCTTGCTGGTATATCTCTATAGAGCTGAAAAGATCTGGATGACCTTTAGTCACCCCAGCTTTTGGGTATGAGTTAACTCACTGGCCTGTGGGTCAGCAGTCCTAAGGTTCTTCGGCTATAGAAGTAGCTGAGAGCTATCTTCAGACAGCTGGCTGTACGCTGGTTTCAGAACGCTGTCTTCACCATGGGATATTTTTCTAAACCAACTTTTGCTGGACACCATCCTGTGAGTGTGTGATTTGTTGCCAAAGGAGTCCATTTTGATGAGTGACTGTTCTTGACATCTGAGGAGATATATTTCCCTTTAGGGGAACACAGCCAAATGACAGTCAACTGACTATAGTTGAGTTTCTGTTCTCTTAAAAACACCACGGTCGTTTATGTTTTTTCCATCTCGTGAAATGTGACGATCGTGGAAATAAAATTATAACGACTGCTTTGGCTCTGATTAAATTACTTTGTTGATATCTACATATTGAATGATCTTGTCTGCTTTTACAAATATAGCCAATACACTTATTGGCAGGCTTCTGTTCCAGGTTGCTGTTTTAATACGATACTCAGTCAAGCAGTAATACCGCAGGTGTTGTGATAAGACCTGAGTCATTAATCTTTGCTTTATAAGTTCATATACTACACATGATTGCTGCAGTGCCTGTTTGTTACTATGCCTAGATCATGTTGTAATGTTTTGTTTATTTATGACCATCAGTAATGTGGCAGTTTCTCTTTCCTCTTAACAATAATTAGTGGCTGAGACAGGCTTTATCCTAAGACATGTGTCAAGCAAAGATCTGTCCCCAACTAATGCCCCTCTGACTGAAATTGTCTGACACTCTCATCTTCTAACTGTCTCTACACTGTCTCACACTCTTCTGAGCTGTCCCACATTCTCTTCTAAATTGTCTCATGTTCTTGTAAACTGAAAGTTTTTTAAACTGTCCCACATTCTTTCAAACGGTCTCACTCCATCTTTTATAAACTCTCCCACATTGTCTCTTTTAAACTGTCTTGCAGTTTCTTATAAACTGTCTCACACTCTTGAAAATTGCCTGACAAACTCTTCTAAACTGCCTCAGACTGTCACTTCTGCAGTATGTTTTAGTTCCTTCTAACCTGGCTCACAGTCATCCAAACTGTCTCTCTGTGTCTTATAAACTGTCTCACTGTCTATTCTAAATGGTCTTGCTCCTTTCCAAACCGTCCCACACCGTCTCTTTTAAACTGTCTCATGCCATCTCTTCTTTTCCCATCAATCACTGTTCATTTGGGAAAATCTCTGATTTGTATTCTACGGCCAGACATGGATCACATTCTTGGCTGCTGCCCGTCTCTGTACTCCCACGTGCAGCGCTGGTGTGAGGTTAGTTAGTGGAAGACCTGATGCACTCTGAAACGTGTAGAGGTCTGATTTGAGACCAGTTTGTCTTTGCGGAGTCAGGAGGCAGTTTGGAAATGTGACTGTTTTGCAGCCTGCCTTAGGGTATTTTGGTTCTGAGGAGCTGCCTGTGGTAAGATCAGCTTACGTATTTGTAGTGCCATTTTTATGGCTGTTTGAACCAACGATGTTGTGAAATACGTTTTGTAGCAGGCTAAAAACGAGAGTTTGTCAACGCTTAATATGTGAATTTATTTGACTGCACATGTGCTGTTGGACTGTTCATGCATGCGCATGCACATGTATGATAATGAATGCACTGCATGTGTGTGTAAGTTTGCGTGTGCGGATATAAGCACGTGTGTACGTGCCTGTGTGTGTGAGCTCGTGTTCGTGAGCCTGCCGGCTTGCATTAGGTAGCACGTGTTTGTGCTTTGTTATGGGCTGATGGAAGTAAACACTGCACCCCCCCCACTCTCAGACGAGCAGCCACTGTGTTCATGCATTGCCTTTTTAGGGGCGTCTGCAGGCAGCAGAGCAGGGGTGTAAAATGGGTGGGTGGCTGGGGGAGGGGGTGCTGTGTGGTGAGGGGGATGGGCCAGAGCCTGTCTCTTCAAGTAGTCGGAGCTCTGGGCTCTGTCAAAACCAATCCACCCTCTACAGAAGGGTGTGGGTCAGTGACTGTTTGTGTGTGCATGAGTGAAAAATTTGTGGGGTGGCGGCAGGGTCTGGCACGTGCATGGGATTGTCCTGACCTCATGGTTGACCGCTGGTGACCATTGTGGAGAAATGTGAGAAACCACAGCAGATGGTATCAGCTCAGCCCAGACTTTATAAGCAGCCAACGCAGCATCTGACTACTGAAATTTGTCCTGCGCTTTTGTTTGAATACCTTTCGTGACAGCATGTCATTACCAGCGAGGAACCCCACTGATCCTGTGCTGCCTAGGAGAGCCTCTCTACTGAGCTTCAGTGATACAAAAACAACACTTTGTTATACATGGACCTACATCATCACTGACAGTAGTACTTAATATTACATCATGAAATATGGATGCAGAATTAAATGGGACATAAAGGAGTGGACACCGTGTCAGGAACTCCCCTCCTAGCTGTTAGTAAATGTTGTGTCTTCCGCTTTGTATAAACCTGTGGTTATGAGGACAAGAGTCTGATTGCTCTCCCAAACTGAGAGAGCCAGTGTTTTAGCTCAGCAGACTAATCGTCTTCTCTGGTGTGTGGGTTGTGGCTGTGCCAGTCCGAACCGTAACAGAATCATCCCCGTTCTGTTAGTGTTGATTGTGTCATGAGAATGATGACACTGCACTAGTGACTGTGTATTATTATTATTATTATTATTATTATTCGTATTATTATGTTTTTTTGTTGTTAGTATTTTAGTTTTGCAGCTGGGCATGTGGATCAGTCCCCAGCTTTGAGGAATGCCCCGATACGTCCTTGTGCCATACAGGGTCCCATCCCGTTTGTGGAACTGGGACTGGCAGAAGGAGCAGAACAAACACTGTCTGGTTTGAGAACACTCACTTTTGGAGCAGCCTTTTAAGGTGTTAGGCTCCGTGCGCCACGTTTGCCCTTAAACGGGTTTTTTTTTTAACCCCCGTCTATGAGACACAGGAATGTTTCACAGCAAACTTTACCACAGTTATGGTAAGAACCAAGCAGGCTGTGCTGTGGAAGATGTTTTGTTTGAAGGAAATTAATCTTTTCTCATTTTTGGAACAGTAATATCACACCAGCGTTAGCAGCCTCGTTATCCTGCACATATGTTACTGCACGGTTTATAGGGTCAGTAAACGTCAGGTTTTTAACTTCACACTAAACAGGAAAAAGCTGTTGTGTTTGGCTGTTTCTGAACACGATGTAGAGACAGGGGTTTCGCTTAGCAAGCTTATGCCTGGTCTGGTCTGATCTGATGTGGAATGGAAGAGAGGTCAGTTCTATATGTTTCTTGGAGGAGTAGCAGGTTCACTATACCAGCACCTCCTTCGGGAGTTAAGCTGACCCTGGGTGGAGAGGTGGGGGGGGGGCAGAACAGATATTTCACAAGTGCACACACAGGCTGGACAGTGGACTCAAAGGAAATATTAATCCTCCTGGTCTGCCTCTCAAGGTGGAGGACATGTTAAGATGGACTTTTTGAACTTTAGACTAAAAGACATCACAAGGCTATCTGAGCTGGGCAGCCTGCATAAAAAAGTAGTAACCGACTGATATCAGATATAAATGATAGCATCTAATACGAACACTAACACATGGGTAAGGACCAGGGCTGCTCCGACCGACGTTTCTCACGTGGCTCAAGTGTGATGTTAAATCAGAGTGCGTGCGGGGAGCTCAGAGGGAGGTGCTGAAGGAGAGTTATAAGACAGATGGATTCTGTAATGCCAGGGTGTTACACTTTGCTGCCGCTGTGGGAAGGGACGACCTAATTTGCACTTCCCAGCAACACCTTGTAAATAGTTGTGCCACCGTCAGCGTGTGTGCAAGAGAGTGGAGACCCTTCCCCTGTTTCCCCTGTATGAGTGGCTGCCTAATCTGTGTTCCTGGGTCCTTTTCTGAATAAAGAGCTTGGTAACACTGCAGAGATTGCCTCCTTGTCTCTATGGCTAATGCTGGTCAATGGCACAACACATAGAGAGTGCTTCTCTTCTGTAATTCTGGCGTTACAGTAGCAAGACAGTCTACAGATGGGTTACACCTATAAGAACAAAAGAAAAAAAGGTTTCTAAAAATATAAAAGAAATGAAAGAAAATAAAAAATATAAAGGAGCCTAAATATGATGTAAATAAATATTACAAAATACAGTAAACTACAGTATGCTTTGCTAGACTGTACATTAGTGCAGATCTGGCAGATGGCACAGTACAACACGGTGTGTATGTTAACCAATAGTGTGTGAAGAACATGGTTACATACATGTTATATGTTACAATAAGAAGATTGTAAAATCTGCCTTGCCACCTTCGGCCTGATTTTGTCCATCCTATTTGGTTATTGTCGTTAAGGTTTTCTGCCAAGCCGTTTCCCTGTGATTGGCCAGAGCTAGGACCCTTGGCCTCGCACTGCCCCCTGCTACTGCACATCCGTTTCTGATGCTTCTCTTTTCCTGCATTCGTTTGTGCTGGAGGTGTTAGCGGCTGCTCCTGCCAGTGCTCTGCTAACAAGCGTAGCCAGGATCCGTTTTCAGCAGCTGCTCACTGCTGCAGGTCTTCTTTTGTGTGTCTGTATTTGTTATTTGCTTGGATATGTGTGTGTGGGTGCGTGTGTGTGTGTTTGTGTGTGTATGTCTGTCCATTTCTTAGAGATTCTGTGTTATGTGTATGTATGTTGTGTGTCTATCTTTTATCAGGTTTGATGATCAGCTCTGTAGTGTGTGTGTGTGTGTGTGTGTGTGTGTGTGTGTGTGTGTGCGCACTCCCCTCCTTTGCGTGGTTGGCTTGGTCTGCACCACCTGGAAACAAAGCCGTGTTCCAGATTTGCAAAGCACCTGCTAGTAACGATGGCCCAATTGACATATTCCTCTCGGATCAGTCTTAATCCAACTTGATATTCCAGCTCTGGTCCACAGGGCTAATCTTAGTACCTGGGACGTGCGCTGAGCACTAAAATTCACACTCTCTGCCACAGACGAGGTCCAGCATTGTCCATCGGCCAAGACAGAAGTTCTCCAGATTCATGGGTTTGGACCACCCGCCATGAGGAGATACAGTATAAGTGTGTTTCTCTGAAACAGATTACAGTTACTCTTATATTGGATTTACATTAACAATTTGGCTGCAGGGAAAGTGGTATTTTGTTTTTATTCATGAGATGAGGACATGAAATTTAGCACCAGAGTTCATGTGTACCGTAGTATTAGGCATGACATGTTACCAGCGATCATGTTAAAGCAGTGGATGTAACAGGATACTGTCTGCATAGGCTGCCAGTTGCTGTTTATGTCTGTGTTGGGTCATTGTGTCTTTAAAATGCCTGCATAGCATTTGCAGGGCTATAAGAAACAGCTCAGGAGTTGGTCGGACTAACCTTTGAGCACAGACAGTGTCCCTGTTTTATTTTAAAATGATACTTTTCTTTACGTGTCGGTGTTTGCATAACAACTGTGGGTAGATTCAGTGCGACTTGTTTCTGTTATGACTCTGACTCGAATATTAATGTGGAGCATTTATGTCGATCGTTCTATGAAAACTTAACATTCATAGCTTTTGTATGATGATATTTTGACATGAAGAGTTTATTTATATATCACCCTTCATACACGGAGGCAATTCAAAGTGCTTTATAAATGCAAAATGAAAAGGGAAATGAAAGGTGAAACAGCATAAAAGTGTAAGAAACTCATTTGAAAATATAAAACGACTATAAAAGGCATAACAACTCAGTTTATGTTTGTTGGACTAAAAGTGTAGTTTACCAAAAAGGACCGATCACTCACAAAACGTGATGATAAATTGTTCCTAATGAGATATCCTCGCCCTTAGATTTGTCAGTGAAAACATTTCAAACGTTTGAGAGAGAGAGAGAGACAGACAGACAGGCAGGCAGGCAGGCAGAGAGACACAGAAAGACAGAGAAAGAGAATGCTTAAGTTATTAAACTGATTAATGACAAAATGATTCAGGATACATGTATGGCATTTCATAAAGATATTGCTCATGCAACTGGCAAATTCAAATAACCAGCTGCCCTTTACTCCAATGGGTGCTGGTTATGAGGCATTTTACTGTAGCGTGTTGTAACATTATACAATCCCTTTGTGTTACAGGCGTTGTATAATGCAACGGGCAGGGCAGGGTTCTGCTATCAGCGGTGCATGTGGTGATGCTCCGTCTTTGCGCTTTGTACATGCCTCCAGGTGGTGTCGATTAATGCAGCGTTAACAGATGGGGACAATGGTTTCACGGAGCCCAAGTACCAGTTGCATGTGTTTTGTTTGTGGAGGCTCTACATGGACTTCCCGACACCCAGGAAACAGCTGTTATAAAGTGCAGACGGTGTTTACTGATCACTGTAAATATTTACTTACAGGCTGTATGCATGCAGTTGCAGGTCTGGGGCAGGCTGTTAATGTCCCTGTGTGGGGGAGATTGCTATTTTGTCTTTAGTCAAATCCTTAACTACCTAATAGGATCAGTTGTTAAGGTAATGTAAGTAGGTGTTCAGTGTCTGACTCCTGTGGGATTGTGGGAGAACTTATGGCAGCAAGCGGTTCTCACTGGAAGTTGCTAAGCATGTGATGTTCAGGAGCAGCCTCCTGCCATAGTTCTGTTTCCTGCTGAGATGACAGAGATTCATGCCCCATCCAAACCCCGCGCACCTTGCTGAGAAGAGCTGGAAACCAGGAGGAGCTGTGTGTGTATATGTGTGTCTGTGTGTATGTGTGTATGTGTTTGTGTGTGTCTGTGTGTGTTATGTTCCAGGGAGCTGGTCTAGATAAATTTGAGAGTGTCTTTCACCTGGACTGCTGGACCAAGGCCCTAGTACTCTCATAGAGCTTGTCGATTGTAGTGTATCGCTGTGGTGTATTACTAGTGCTTTTAGTGAATCATTAAGATTTTTTATGTGTTTCCAGCCATTACTCCATCGTGGACACTTGTGATTGTATAAATGTGTACCAGTCACCCTGAACCAGCCTCTTGACACCAGAGAAGCATGTGGTGTTCTGTTTCATGCCCACTGTACCAGGATTCGACCTCATTCCAACCTCTCCTCTGTTGCAGGCTTTGGACCTGAGTCTGCCGTTGAGCTCATCAGCCAGAGGCCAATACAGAAGAGAGCTGTAAGGTACTGGACTTCCCCTGAGTACCCCAGAACTTCCTTGGCTTTAGAGTGGCCATGTCGTCTCTCTGAGCCTCCATGGAATTTTAGCAAAAAGCTCTGTGGTCAACAGCTTTCCATTGTTCAGTTGTTTCTACACTGAAGTCCCGATATCTGTCCTCCGCTTTCATTTATTGGTCTTAATTTTATTTTTTATGGAGCACCCGATGACGACAACTGGTGAACAGCTTCGGATAGTTTACAGGATTACTATGACCAGTGTCAAATGTTTTGTTCAGTTTACAGTCAGTCGTAGAAAAAATGGAGTTGGACAAAACCTGGAAATGGCGGCTGCAACATGCAACTTGTAAAACTGTGGATTTAGACTACAAATACCTTTACTGAATTCAGATTCAAACAGCTTTATTTCTCCCAGATGGGCAATTCTGTTTGTCAGTCAGTCCACACCAAACAACACAACAACACAAAAACATATACACATATACAAGCGCAATGACCAGCACCGAACAAAAAAAGTCAGTGCAAAAGGTCAGCAAGAGGGGGGAAAAAAAGGCAATTGGAGATCATCTGTCAGATCCAACATTTAAAAGTGACAGTCGTCGGTATTTAGCAATCCAATAGCAGAAGGAACAAAAGAGCAAGATGACTGGTTTTCCTTGTGAGAGCGATGCAGTACTGCCCTGATGGCATCAGAGTAAATTTACTGGAAAGAATATGGTATCTTTGAGCAATAATTAATTTTGCTTTCTGAATTACATGTTTCTTCCAGAGGGAACACAGACCCGTTTGGTGAACTCAGATTATCTTTGAGCAGAATCGCCACAGATAATTTCTGTTCCTTGCAGATAGCCCGCCAAACCAGCAAATAAAAGAGAAAGTTAAAAGACCTTCAGTAGAAGACTGATAGAAGGTGTTTAGAATTGCACTTAAAACTTTAAGAGAGTCGAGCGTCCGCAGAAGATGGACTCTCTTTTGTTCGTCCTTAATTGTCAACTCAGTATTCATGTCGAACTTTAGTTGAAAATCGAATGCAGCCGAGATATTTAAAAGCATCTACAATTTCTACATCGCAGCTGTTTATAACGCAAGGTTCATCTTTGTGGCAGTTTCCTTGAAAAATTCATAATCGTTTCTTTAATTTTTGATACATTCAAGTCCAGAGATTTTTTTTTTTTTTGCACCAGTCAACCAAAGCAGGTATAGCGTGACCGTGGTCTGTCTCTGAATTGCATAGCAGTGATAAGAGTACAGTCTCATCTGAAAATCTCATCAGGAAACTGTTGTCTGTTGAGACCTACATCTGTTCTGTATATAAGAATCACTATAAACAAGGCAATAGACCTCTAACTGCTGAATTGGCCCTTCAGTAGTAAGTGTAAAAACGTATACCACGGAATTGCAGATCTACAGACCAAAGTGTCTAACACCCCTAACGTTACGGGACAAAATGGAGACCTGAGTGTAGACCCTCCAATTCTGAAGTGCTGTTCTGTTAATGCTGATTAATTCACTGAGCTTCTATGAGAAAACCGCCGAAGTCATTTCATGTCTTAGATTGAGTATTCCAGCAGAAATGGAGTTTTTGGTTCCTCTCCTCCATTGTTGTCTAGCTTCATTCATTTGTATTAATTCTTTGATATCTGTAATTTCCTGTGTAAAGCACTTTGAGGCACGTTGTTACGAAAGGCGCTATATAAAAATAAATTGAATTGAATTGAATTGAAATGCAAAATGTTTCCTTTATGAATATAGAAAATTATGTTAATATATTTACATTTGTGTCAGATTTCATCAGCAGTTCTCACTGAAAGACAAGGCTGACTTGCTCAAGGACTTTGATCCTAATCTTCTGGCAGCTTTGCCCAGAGGTGAGTTTAAGTCTGCAGCTTGTGTTAATGACTGCTTTAACATGTTTCCTTTTCAGTAACTATGTACTGTAGTTATATTTTTCTATCTTCCATTTTTTAACCTTGTTGAATGTTTTTTTTTTACCTTCTCAGTTTCTGAGCTGAAGAAACATTTTGAACACGTTGCCTCAAACGATTTACAAATGAACAGGTAAGAACTATTTCAACCTGAGACGTGTCTTCAGGTAACTCACCTGACCCTGTGTGTAGCGTAACATTTCACGTGCGTTTGCAGGTAATAGTGGCTTTCAGCTGTGTGCATGGTGCTGAAACTGCGCCAAGCTCTTGTAAGGCAATGCTTGCTGCCTTGCGTGACGTGTATTTCTGAAGGCGCTTCTCACATATACTGAGCTTAACTGCCTCACTCACCCCACCGCATGGATCGGGGCAGGAAGGAGCGCATCGCACGACGCCTGGAGGGCATCGAGGGCGACACGGGGCTGGTGTCCCACCGCCTGCTCAAGGAGGACACCCCACGCTATACCCGTGCCACTGACATCGGTGACCCCTGCATTGTGGGTGAGTTCCTCAGCCGCTATCACTAGGGTCGAAGGTCATGTTATGGAATGATGTCATCACCACATCACTTCAGCACTGAGTGACATAAAACTCCTGCTTCAGAGGCTCATAGCTGTTTAGTGTATTCCTCTTTCTGCCAAGTAGGAAAGGGAAAGTGAGAGTTTCTGAGAGCTCTTCAAAGGAGAAGGCTAGCTGCACTTTTTCTGTGGGCTGTTTTTCGCATTACTTTGTGTTTGTCGCCCCCTGCAGTCCAGAGGTATAGCAGGGAGGAGCTGGAAGGCTCCCCAGCCGCTCAGGTCAGCGCTCCGGAGAGGCAGTCCAGGTCCCGAACCCGAGCCGACACACAGCCAGCGGCTCCAACTACCACTTATATGTCTGGGCCCACGCTAGCAGGCCTAGACTCCAAGGCAGAGCGGATAGCCCGGTACAAGGCAGAAAGGCGGCGACAACTGGCAGAACGCTACGGGATCTCCCTGGATCAGGACACAGAGGTGGAGCCTACATCTCGGCATGCCTACACCCGCGCACATGCCGAGGCCAGAGGTCGGTGGTCAGGGCCTGCCCAGGGGGCGGAGGAAAAGGGCACAGCCCGGGGCACAGCCATCTCCTACACCACCAGCTCCGGGATGGGCCGGGTTTCCATGCCAGCTCAGCCTGACCCTCCAGGACGTGCCCAGGGGAAGGCAGACGGCTTCTCAGAGCACGAGAGGACAATGAACCTAGAGAACTCCGTGCGAGACCAGGATAGAGGCATGCAGATATCCTCCAGCAAGGCCCCTGCCAAAGATGCCTCGATCGTGGCTGTGCCCAGCTCTCCCCGGGGCACTCGAAGGGCATCCTTGCCAACCCCGAGGTATGGCATCTCTCCAGGGGACCTGTTCATCGAGCAGCAGGCTCAGAGCATCCTCAGCAGGCAGGGGTAAGTAGACAAGAGCTCGCCCTGAACGTCCCTACCACTCTGTATGTATCACACTGTGTAAATGAACTCGCATCAATTAGGAGGTCGGAACTGGTGCCCGCATTTAACGTGTGGCTGATACAGTCATCAGTGTCACATGACCAGATGTCTCTGAGATTTAGACAGGTCGCTAACCGCACCTTCCATACGCACTGGACATAGGACGCGTTCCACAATGTTTTGTATGAAATAATGTGTGATAGATTTTAATGAATTATAAAGGCAGCAGTACTGGTGTTGTTAGTACATCCTGTTGGATGTTAAAGATGTTTTTTGAACAGGTTTTGCTTGTCATTTGTGAAGGCGATCATGATGCAGACGTGTTGAGTACAGGGTGGGGGTACAGCAGGTGTAGAAAAGCAGGTGCGGGAAAGCAATGGAATAGATAAGCAATTTCACACAGCTTACACTGAATTAGCCAAGTCCCCAAGACCCACAGACTTCAGCTGGTCACGGGTCATTGTGCCAGTTTGAGTGTTTTCATGGGTATCAGAAAAGACTGGGACAAGGACAGAGCACATTCCAGCCTGTTCCTGTGAACATGGTGTTACAGAAAGATAGGGGGGATCCATCTGGATATTCGCCCCCCCAACTCCTCATTGAACCTCTCAGAGACCTGTTTGGTGTGGTTGATAGTACTCAGTCTGCTCCAGGTGTTTTTCATGTTATTAGCTGTGTAAAGAGTGCTGGAATGCACCTCCAGCCCCACAACACCAACAAGCTCCCCCAGCGCTTCAGTGGGAAAACGAGTTCACATGCTCGGTTCAGACGAGGTGTGGGCGTCTTGGTGAGGGTGCCAGCACACAGCTGGGATGGTCAGGCTCCGCTGATGAGGGTTAACCCACACAAAGGCACATTGTCTGGAGCAGCTGTGCGGGCAAGTGTTCAGCTGACCCTCAACACGCTGCCACAGACTGACGTAAGGGTGCTAGCATTTGAACGGTGAAGAAAAGTTTTGCTTGTCCTGTCGCCAGGGTTAATAGAGGTTATTTATTTATTTATTTATTTAAATGCAGCTGGGTTTTTGATTGAATTAGGGGCTTAATGACATGTTGGGGGTTAGGGTGGATTCAGGTCCCTAATTCAGGATGGAGTCTGGCCCATTGAACTAATTAACAGTGTCACCCAGTAGGCTAATGATGGCAGGAATGAGCTGTGGACCTCCAGTAACCCCTGACCTCCAGTAACCCCTGGCCTCACGTCAGTGACCCGAGGGGAGATGCACAGCTTGTGACAGCTGTGTGCCGGAAGCGGTCAGATGTGCGTGCCACCCTGGAGGACGTGTTTGGCCAATGGCTCCTCAGAAGGTCCTCTGTAGGCCCCCTGTAGATGTAAGAGGGGTGGGCATCTCTTCTGGGGATCAAACCCGCACAGGCACAGCCTGCACAGAGTTACCAGATGAGGATAGGCCTGCTGAGCTAAAGACCTCGCTTGTGGGGCTAACCATACTCATCTGCTGACAAACAGCAGTTACTACCTTAGTAGACTGACTCACTTCGGGAGTCCGAGTTGCTGTTAGGCTTGGAGGGGGGGGTCAGTCAAACTGAAGGGAAACTAGTGGGGGAGTTGGGTAGTCTGAGCTTGTCGGCTGTTGAGTAGGACAGGTGGGCAGGGACGCTGTCAGTACTCCCAGTCCAAAAAGCCTGTGAGAAAAACAAACTGGTTAATTGATGGCATTCATACAGAGCAGGTGGACAGCAGAGCAGTGAGGCCTACCGTCCCACACACACAGCAGAGCTGTGAGGCCTACCGTCCCACACACACAGCAGAGCTGTGACGCCTAGTGTCCCACACACACAGCAGAGCAGTGAGGCCTACCGTCCCACACACACAGCAGAGC
>JABJVR010000201.1:0-21678 GCA_025773905.1 Chitala chitala | reverse complement strand
CACACACACACACACACACACACACACACACACACACACACACACACAAGCCTGCTGTTTTTACTCATTTGTGTTACATGCCCAAAAACATCCTGTTTATGTGACAATTACAGTTTAGTGTAGTGCAGACACATGTAACATCACCTGTGATGTCAGGTCTGAAGCTGTCTGCTTTTTTGAGTCCTCGGCTTCCAGATACAGACTGTCTGCGTGCATTTAGCCTGCAGATTGCAGTCAGGAGCTCTGGCTAAGGGAGACCCCATCACAGTGCCTTTCTCTTATGGACACAGTAAGCCTTACTGGGAGCCTACCTGTCACAGTCTGAGCAAACTGCTCTGTCCTGTAGGTTGCTGAGATCAGCTGGTGAGCGTGTCTGCTGAGCTGCTTGGTGAGGTGTGGTCATTACCCATCATCCCTTTCTCACTGCACATTGTTTCTTAGGAGCAAAAGGAAAGCAGGGGCTAGGACTCGCCCTACCCCCACCCCCCTTTTTTATATACAAACTAAACACAACAGGGCCCCCAAGGCTTCCTCCTGGCGCATCTCCAAGACAGTTGCTAACTAAATCACTTGTGTAGGAGTGCGGGGGGCTGGATAATGGACAAATCCAAAGCCATTCATGCCCATCTCTCCCACCGCCTCCTCTGGGTATATTTAGGAAAGGGAGACCTGCCTGATACAGTGTGGATCGTTTTTAGCAAGCGACTGTTTGCCACGTGTTTTTAAGATGGTAATACCACCATCTCCACATTTGCCTCACATCTGATGATCCCCCAGTTTTTCCTTTTTGGTTTCTCCTCCCTTTTCTTTATCTTCTGGGGGGGGGGGGGGTTAACGCAGTGGAGTTGGACTTGCTCAGACGTTCACCCTTTTCAGACCAATACAGCTTGGACGAGGCCCCCTCATTATGCTAAAAAATAATTACCAGTGAGGCTAATTCACATTCATTCATGCATGGAGTAATTTGCTTGTAAAAATAAAAACAGCAGAGAGGCTCTAAATGTAGGCTTTGAGTGTTGCTCCTGTCTGCCAGTCTGCCAAGCTACTCATCCCTCCTCTCTTTATTTGAAACACTGTTAAATGCTGCCGATCTGCCAAGGTGGACATGGTGCCAACATGTGGGCACATTAGTGGATGAGGTAACGTCGCCTGTCTGTGAGCGGGGCTTCCCATGACCCCTGACCCCCCCCCCCCCATCGTCTTCCAGGTGGTCATGGCCCCCCACGAGCCCCCTGTCGTATTTGTGGATAACTACATCAAGCTACTTGCTGACGGCAACCCAGAGACCTTCCAGAAGATTCTGGACATGAAGGCGAGCTCCGCACTTCTGTGGTCTGTGGTGAATAGAGACCTTTCAGCTTCTAAAGGTTTTGCTCAAATTGGTGGTTAACCGTCACGCTTGCCCCCCCCAATCCAGGCTTTGAAACGCAGCGAGCAGAGCAGCATGCTTGAGCTCTTCAGACAAAGGTTACCCACTCCACCGTCAGGGGGTGACAGTGGACCCCCCCTTTCCTTCAGTACACCCACCCCCGAGCAGGAATCTTCTCGCATACGGAAGCTGGAGAAGCTCATCAAGAAGAGACTTTAACTGCAGGATTAACATCTGAAGATGTTCCTCTGTCTCACAGTCCTCTGTCTATTACGTGTTTTAGGTGGATCTGCCTCTTATGGTTTGTACCCAGTTCTGACGTCTTCTGCTAACGTGCTGTGGCACTATACCTGATTGCTGTAGGAAATCATGGCAGAATTTATATTTATATTAAGTTTTAATACTCAAAGGGAGAAGTTTTTGGTTGAAAACTGCAGAGCTGCAATGTCTTACTCGTTTCCTTACCTCCACCCTGCCCAGCAGAAGGGTGAAAAACTCAGCTTCGAAGTTCCAATGTAAAATTCTCTTTACACACAGTTAAAAAGTACAAGAAAAGTAAGAAAAATCCTGATTCTGTGTCTGCAGGAGTTCAGTCTTTGCTGCTGAGATACGTTTAAAAGCCTGCAGATAAACACCATCATTGTACTACAACTCACTGAATTTTGTCCTAATTTGGCAGGAAATGCCAGAAGCTGATTTGATTTTTGCGTGCCACCACCTTTTTGGCTTTCATTGCTTAAGATGGATGGCATTGTGTGTAAAACACGGGGTAGAGCTGAAACGTACTATGAATGTGGAACAACTGACAGTTTGTATATCTTTGTGTTATTATTGAAGATAAACAAATCTACAGTGTGTTAATGTGAAAAAGGGTTTCACAGAAAACCCCTGGAGTACTCGACACGCTGGCTGTTTTTGTAAATATTTTTGCCTTTACTTTCTATGAAGTAAAATGAAAAAGAACTGTAGCCTGTTGTACTGGCCATATGTGGTAAGACACTAATAAAAAGTAATGGGAAGATGTATTTGAATTTTAGTATTTATGTGCCAAATGATCTTTAACGTTGACTAAACTTGCTGTAAAGTTACTGAACATTCCAAGTTGTCTGCTGGTGTCGTCGAGTGGGAAAGAATTACCCGTGTGTGTGTGTGTGTGTGTGTGTGTGTGTGTGCGTGCGTGCGCGTGCGCGTGTGTGTTGCTTTGCTTAGCTCTGGAGGGCCAATCAGCGGTTGGAGGGAGCTCTTAAAATGCGCTCGCGTGTAAAACACCGATCATCTGTGAAAAGCAGCAGCGGACGGGGGTGAATCAGCGCACAGACGGGAGCTGGTTTGTGAATCATTTCGAGCGCAGACAGGATTAAGTCCTCACTGGATGCCATGAAGGTTGAGCTCAGAGCTGCCCTGAATGTTAACTGGGGTTTTAAAGGGTGCAAATAACGTTCGCACAGTTTTGCATAGAAACGGGTTTCGTACACTGTGCAAACTTAACTACCTAACCCTCCATCTGGGTTCGACTTGAACTTGACCTGAACTCTGGAATTTAAGGTTTACAGACTATTGTATCGCTCTTGTATACATATGGACATCATATAATTATTGCAGAGACATCTTAATTAATTTGTGTCGTTCCAACGGACTAATAACGTGGGATAACCTTTGCCGATTTAAAGAAGCATCTGAAAGCTATGGTTGGAAGATTAAACTTGCAGAATGTGTCAGAGGACGACCCCCTGGAAATGAACCGAAAGGCGGAGAGAACGCTGGACAGTCCGGATTCTGGGTTACCCCCTAGTCCGAGCCCCAGCGTTTGGGTGCAGTCAGCTGGCACCGTGAAACGGCGACAAAGTCCGGTGTCGGAGGATGAAGGGCGAGGGGCGCGCCTGGTGGGTATCGCACCGTCCGATCCATCTGTGAACTTCTAAAACGTTCTCGTTGATGCAGGTCAAAATGTGCATTCAAATTAGCAAGCGTTTATTTTTTAACTTTATAAGGTCTGCGATTACCTCCTCTTACAGCATTTCTCAATCCCCAGGCTGCCGCAGCGCACGAACCAGTGCCACAGCTGTTACCGCTGTCATACGGTGAAGGAATCGAGCTCAAACCTTTGCCATCTAAAGAAATCCGGTAATTGTCTGGATTGTTGGTGTCGGGTGCGCATGTCTGAGTGACGCTTTACCCTGTGCCTCAGTGAATGAGTAACGTTGTGTGTCTGTCCGGACGGCGTGCAGATACACATCATTATTGCGGTACGACTCGGATCGCCGCTTTATCCACGACGTGCGGCTGAGGCCCCAGGGTCTGGCTCTGGAGCAATACAGCCAGACCATCCTGGTGATCCCTCACAGCACGTGGCGGCACTACCGAACCCGCGTGGAGCTCCAGCCCCGCCAGCGCGCGCAGCGCTACCGGAGCACCACCATCGTGTACCCCAAACGCGCCCGGTCCGTGTGCATTACGGAGCTGCTCTACGACGGCCGGCGCTCCGCGAAACAATACCTGTCCAGTGTGGAGCTAGAGGCGACCACCGGCAGGACCGCGCCGCTGGGTGAAAGGGCCACCGGTCATTTATTTTAGGCTGACAACAGGGTGTCAAACACGTGTGCCAAAACACGCGTGTGGAGGGCCGCAGTGGGTGCACATTTTTGTTTCAGCCAATTTCTGCTGCAAATTGAAGCTTATTAAATACCGACTTTAAAAAATATAATTAGTGTCAATCCAGAAATTCTCAACAATCTGTCTTCATTTTAATAAGAATTTTAAAGCCATGACAAAGACTTTAATGATGCTGCTTCTCATCATTTTATATTTTTGTTACAAATCTGATGCACAATAGTCATTTTTAACGTTGTAACTCTTAATTCCTATCAGTTAAAACAACTAAGTACAGAAAGATGCAAAATATCAGGAAGAACAAAGAGAAGAAACGATGTAGTACATATTTATTTAAGATAATCATCAAATTTAAATGAATGTACTGGCTGAAACCTAAACTGTGCCCACTGCGGCCCCCCAGCACTTTGCTTTGACACCCCTGCCCTGAGACCTCACACACTGTGAAGAAGTTGATCATGCAAATTATTATTAAAAGTTTTAAGACTTTGTGATTTACAAAGCTGAAGACGTACCGTTTTGGTATGTTAATGTGCTCAGTCTATTGTTGTAAATGCAAGAAATAAGCTTTGAAAGCTGTTGAAAAAGGCCTTCCACGCAGCATGTGGTATGTCCCAGGTATTTTTTTTATGCGTTATAGAGTATTGCTATAACTAACCTGACAGTTCCCTGAGATCAAACCCCCATCATCTTTTTGCACATTTAGTTAGTAGCAACTTTTTTAAGATTTAAAGAGTTTATAGTTTCACTTCAGGTGGCAGTTACATTAGTGGCACTCACCTGACTATCTTTTTCGTTTTAAAAACAAAATGTATATCCATACCCATAAAGCATAGCACAGATTGGTTTAGCACTTTTAAAATAACCAAATTCTGTTAGCATTTCTGCATGAGTCAATTCTCTACTGATTGAAACTTACTTGTGGTTAATTGCACATGATTACATTTAATAAACAAAACATCTGTTAACATTTACTGTAGAGGTTTGTCTGTTACTGTAAAAAAAGCATTGCCTTAACACATCTTTCCATGCACTAAACCATGTATATACCTGCATAATCTGGAAGTTGAATCATGTCAACTGGACTTCTTGAGAGGAACGTTTCATCCAAGTGAGTTAACCACCCTGGAGGATAAATATGGGGTCCCTGACCAATTTTGACTCAGGCTGAAGAAGCTACTTGGATGAGTAGTGGAACATTCCTATTAAGAAGAAAAGTCCAGTTGACATGATTCAACCTCCAGACATCTCCACCTGGATGGCTGAGAATCTTCATCAACACACGTGCACAATATTACGCCTAAAGCCAAGGAATTACAGATCAGCTTTGGGCCTAAATGCTAGTAAACATCACATTATGATTGTATCCAAAACATTAATATTGAAATAACATGACCATTCATCGTACAGTGTATTCCATTTTTCTGTCATTTGTAAGATAAATATCCATGTTTGTTGTAAAATACATTAATAAAAAACATTGTGATTCCAACGACTTTATATGTATATGCTTATACATTTAACCAAGGATAGGTTCGTGAAAACAGAAAAATTAGTTTCGAACTTTAATATATTGTGTCCTACTGTAACACGGTTAACTTGTACAGGTAAATCGTACCCAGAACTTTGGTTATATTGTACAAAATGTAGCAACAGTGGCACCTACTGGAGAATCGTAATGTGTCTTATTACAGTACAAACAGCGTCCTGCGTGTTACACTGTATCATTGTATGTACAATCGAGGTACATATATAATTGCACAAAGGCATATACAAATTCAGATTATTAGTGTCTGAAACAACTATATCCAGGGTGTTTTGTAAAAATCACAAAAATGTAAAAATAATATTGAAGTTTTAGAAACACAAATAGCTGGAATCACGCTTTCACTTGTGTAACATGTGGGACACATGTAAACACGAGATCAGCCGAAAGGCCCCGTGGGAAGCAGCTCCTAGTGAGATCTAAGGTGAAATGCAGCTCTTCCTGGCGCTCGGGTGTTACGGCCGACCTAGCCACTGTTCCCATGGTATCCACAGGCTGTGTCAGAGGCCCTTTCACTCTCCACCCTTTCCTTTGCAGCTGAGTAGCGTTTTCTGCGGTTGAGTTTGTACACCTCTATCCTCTCTCGCTCTGCCACTGGGTCCTCCAGGGCGCCGTCCCACCTGAGGCTCTCTTGGACGAGACTGCTGAGTTGAACTTCATAGCCAGCTATGGGATGGCAAAAGCCCTCTGGCTTGACAAGCCTATCTGTCTCTTTCTTGGTTTTCTTACTTCCTTTCCTTGCCCGACGTGTGGTCTGGCCTTTAACCTTGGCCTGTGTTTCACTTTGTATGCACAGCGGTGATTTGATGTGTTCTGTAACTCCTTTATCTAGTTTATGGCAGAATAAAATCAAGTCACGGGTTATGTATCATAGTAACAGCGTTATGTAGTATATACCATCATTTATTAGGTAAAATAAAATTTATTATAATTCCAGCATAATTCAGATGTTAAAGACATTAAACCCGACAACCAGTTCACCTCCAGTTGCAAATTGCGACTGCTTTTCAAACTGGTTGTTTTGAGGAAAACTGTTTATCTTGTGCATTGTCCGGGATATGACGGTAACAATGATAATAAAACGCATGCAGTAACATCACAGCGACTTTGTAACCTGGGGGCTGTAATACAGACCTGTGTCGTCTGATGTAGGAGTGCTGACATGACCTCTTTTAGTCGCTTCGGTGGCGAGATCCTTTTTCTCCTTCTGTTCCTTTTTCTTCTTTTTCTTCTTCACGTTTACTTTGGTGTCCAAATGGTCTTTCGACGCCACGATAAAATCTGTGTCCTTAACAGAGTTAATTTTTAAAACTCCGATTTTGTGCCCTGCGCACTGCAGCGCAATTTAAGGTATCTTAGTTTTATGATCTTACAGTATTTCTAAACGTTTTGCAAAAGAACAGCGCTTTACTATAAGATCATAAAACTAAGATACCTTGCGGTGCTCTCTGTCTTCTTAATAAGACGTTAACACCTTTTACAAAGCTAATGTGCTTAAGTATATAAAACATAGCATCCTACATCCGATCACGCCGTTTACAATGTTTCCCAGAATATGAGTTCTGAACATGTTTGTGCTGAGAACAGACCCAAAACGCGTTCTGTGCCTACAAGTCTCATCTCCATGGAAACCATCCCTCCCTCGATTCTGATTGGCTCAGATATGTCCATTGGGCTGCCACTCCGAAAGTGGGTGTGACGTACAGGAGACAAGTTCGGGCAAAACATCCTATTCATGGCGTGTCAGTGTTAATCTTTTTGGCGTATTTAAGTCAAATTAAAACACGTACAGTATCCACAGTACGTTATGAATTCACACATATCACACGGGACCGAGGATATTTCGTCTGAGTGGGATGAAATAAGTGACGCAGAATTACTGAGTATTCAATCGGAGCACCTAAACACAGGTAAGCGATCATGTGATTGTATGTTTTCACTCTCAGTTTCATCCTGACAGTGATACTGCAGTTATACGCATTGGAAAAATAGCAAAATGCGCTGTACTGGCTTTTGCAGATAAAAATGTGTGTCACGTTCGTCACAGACACATGTTATTTCAGAGCCAAAGTTTGATGGACAGGATGCAGAATTGCAGGATTGTCAAACCGCAAAGAAATGTGATGGTTCCAGCGAGAGGTAGGCTTCTTCTATCAAAAACTACTACAAAAGGTAGACAAAGATGTTTATTTGTGATCACTGTTTTGCAGCGAAAAGGAGACCCCGAGAGCGTCGGAGGCAACAGCGGGACCGCCATGCAACTCCGCGCAGAAGAGGAAGAGGCCGTCGGCCCGCCGCACTCCAATGGAGCGGTTTAACTGCCGGCATTTAAAAGTGACGCAAGTGTGCAGGCAGACGTGGTGCGAGCTGCAGGTGGTCTACAGCTTGGAGCGCCCCCTTGTGGCGAAGAGAGAAGCGGAGCGCGCCGAAGTCCAGGCCGGGGCTAGTATGCACCTTGCAAGAGGTACACCCATGTGTAAAAACTCTTGTACCTTTGTAGCTCACTAAAATTGCAGCCTTAAGTTTTTTACTAAGACGTGGATAGAAACCTTTAAAGAAGATATTCAGAATGACATGGACATAATAGGTTTAATAGTGTTTTACTAATGCATTTTCAGTATTGGTGTTAGAGTTTTAGACTGTCTATTAAGCTGAGTAATTTTACTGTCAGTAACTCGCAATGATCCATCAGTATTTCTGGTACTTCCCACTACCCCCTTCACCCCACCCCCCCCGAGCTGGAGGTCCATGATGTGGTGCCAGTAGCTGCCGTTACTAGGGAGGACTATCAGGCCATCAGCTACCTGAATCTGCTGGGTGCAATTCCAGCCCTGCAAACAGGTATGTCCCAGAGGCAGTTGCACACCTGTCCAGTGCTCTCGGCCCACGCCTCCTTGTGTTTTATTCAGTTTTCACCTCCAGGTCAGACTGTGACTCAGGTTTAGAGCTAGGTTTGATTTGCCCTTGGTTTGTGGCTATGGCACTGCCTTCTGGTGGACTGGCACTGTGCCCATACTAGATGTCCGCTCGCCTCAGCTCATTTTTTTGAAATAGTCTTTACATGATTATAAAAGTGGTTGTTAACATAGACAAAAGAGCTTTCACAATACTGCCAAGCTCGTTATATCTTATATCAGGATCACCTTTGTTCAGTGTTAGAAAACAGAACTCTGTGGCCTTTTCTGTTTGTTAGGGGGCTGCATCTACCACCACAGTCTTTGCCCCGAGTGACGGTGGGGTTAAATGTTTTACGAGGTCGAATCTTTTTGAGTCAACAAAAGGCTGTTTATGTCAACTCTGCTTTTACTTTGGGACGTGAGGACAGTGAGATATATGTGAAACAGTTAAGCGCTCTGCTCAGACTGCACTCCCATAATGCCATGCAGGGGGGCGTGTGCGGGAGGTGCCAGTGTTCGGAGTGCTGGAGGGGGTGTACATGGCAGGTGTCATTGATGAGCTGTGCTACAGTGACACAGGGGAGCTGGTACTGAGCGAGCTGAAGACACGCAGGCTGAGCTGCCTTCCTGACGAGGCCCAGGCCAAGGGCCACCGCTTACAGGCGAGCTTACACCCTGTCGCTCTGGCACACACTCACACACACACGAACATACACGCACACACACTTGCGCCCACACTCACTCAGACACAACACTGGTACAAGACAGACCAGTTAAAGCAGCCCATGTGAGAAAGAGCCCCCCCCCCCAAATAAATACCCCCTTGTGACAGTGCCCTGCTGGCCTGGTGCTTGTTCGGTGACACAGGTGAGCCTCTATAAGCTTCTGTTTGACGGCCTGGTTCGAGGGACTCTGGCGAAGGCCCACGTCAGCGAGCACCTCAGACTGCGTCTGAGCCACGTGCTGGGGGCAGGGGTGGTGGAGCACGCGGCCAGGCTGGGCCTACAGGTGGTCACCTTCGGGGAGCTGCTGGACCTGCTGCTGCTCCACCTGACCTACTGCGAGCTGCCGAGCGTCGACCGGCTGCACCTGGAGTACCGGCACCAGGAGTCCGGCGACATCCTGGGACAACAGGACGTCCCATTCGACGAGGACCGGGTGAGGGTGGAGCTCCGGCACTACCTCTCCTACTGGATTGGCCAGCGGGAGCCGAGGGGCGTGGACATAGAGGATGTGTGGAAATGCAGGATGTGCTCGTATGAGAAATACTGTGAGTGGGGTGGAAAGGGGGGTCAGGATGCTGAGAGCGCACACACAGACAAGAAAGCCAAGTGATGCCGTGGAGAAGTCCCCATGTGTGAGGCGTGTGCGTCTTACTCCAGCGAGAGGCATTAATGTTCAGACAGTGAAGTAAACTTGGATGTTTGACTGAAGATGAAATCGCACTGCAGTTAAAGAGTTGTTACCTTATTAAGCACTACAGGTAGCTCCGATTTACAATGGAGATGCATTCCGATGACCCCATCGTAACTTGAAAATATCAAGACAGAATAAATACGTGGCTCTAACACCGAGACAACTGAACTCTGTCGATCTCTGGCGAGAGTGAGGCATCTCACAATGGGAGAGGTGCGTACGTCTCGGCAGCGTCCCAACCTATTTTACTGAATACGCTGCTATGTGTGCCTGCCGCGCAAAACTTAAAATATTCTTACAATTAACGTAAGGCTGGATTTCATAAGGTGTGCTACAATGCAGCTTTGAACAGACTACTAGTCAGATTCCAATTCAGTGTATTTCATATAGCCCATTTCACATTAAGTTGTCTCATGGCGCTTTGCAGGAATAATTACAGTTACTGCAAGGAATTAACAATGGATACAATAATTAAGGTTAAAGCCAGGTGACAACGGAGGAGAGGAACCAAAAACTCCACGGTGGGGAGAAAAAAAAATGGGGTCCAAGGTCAACTGGTTACCCAACCCTGCTGGGTATGTTGACATAGCATATTTCACCAGAATATTGGTGAATAATTAATCATTGATACTATCCAGATGTGTCCAGGACTAGATGAAATGGTAAAGGTGTGATGTAATTAAAGTTGTTTTTGTCTTGCCTGCTTAAAATTTTTTGAATTTGCAGTGTAATGTTTTTTATATGCGCAAGATGGCGTTGTTTGTACGAATCGCTGCAAAAGCTATGATTTATAGTTGCTTTGTGAAGATTCATCAGAGTAAATAAGTCACTGGCGTGTACACACACACACACACACACACATTCCTGCTGCACAAAGGGTAATAAAAGCTGCTTAATGCTGTCCTGCTTATTTATGAGCTTCCATCCACTCTTATCCTGATCATCTATTTCCTTTTTTTGGGGGGGTGGGTTAGTGTTCTGCTTTTTTTCTGAAAACATTTTCTTTATATTCCTTTCTTTTCTGGTGAATTTTTTTAACCGGTTCACAAGTTTAGCTGTACCTGATCTGCATGTGAATATCCAGCGTTTACTCTTAAAGACTCTGTGTTTGAGCTTTCCGGTTCCCTTAGCTGATCCTGTGTCCACGCCACCGAGGATTTAACGCCCTGTGCGTCTGGCAGCCAGAACAGAACCTGACCTCATCCTACCCTCTGCCGGTGTGCGGGCACTGTCATAATGGCTGGCTATGTGCCGAACGTGCACGCGCACAGTCTCTAACAGGGTTCTGTTTACAAAGCGGGCCATTACTGAGCCACCTGGTACTGTTTAGCCAGTGCTGGCTTTGAACTCTGCAGTTGGAGCTGGGGTGTGAGCAGTTGGTGTGTGTGTGTGTGTGGGGGGGGGGGGGGTTGTCATCAGTGCCTGGAGCTGCTGTTTATGTGCTCTCTTCCTTGTGTTTGCTGATATTACAAATGCCCGCTTTCCCGCGCTCTCCCTGAATGATCTGAGCATTGTAAGTAACATCAAGGCAGCGTCCGAATCTGCCTTTCAGCCTGTGATTGAGCGATGAAAGGCTGTAGAGGAACCGAAGCGCGTATCTCGGTAATGCAGACATAATTACAGCGAGGCCCGTAAACCTGAGCCCTGTTCAGGGGTAATCTGCACAGGCCTGCTTCTTGTTTGATCCGCTTTGCTCTCAAAGGAGAGCAGGGTATGGAGAGCAGTGGCATATCTCTGGATGGACCGTATCGACAGAGCAGTCAGCTGAACTCTGTGGCTGAAGTTTGTTTATCTAGGAGCACGCTTGGGGAGGGGGGGTCTCCATACCTGCTTGCCAAAGCAGCTGCCTCTAATTGAGTTCCTCAGGGTCTAATGGTGCGCGGGTCACGCCCGTCACACGCACGGCCCCGGGGCCCGTCCTACTCGTTAGATGCGTTTTGCCTGGAAGGGGCAAGCCTAATGGTTTTGGGTTCACCTCGTTTTTCCTTAACTAATGGAGCGTGGAACAGATGTCAGCAGGTGTCAGTGCTGAACATGATGAGTGACACCCTGTGTGCAACAGCAACGCCTGGAGCAAGTCCGTAAACAGAACCGAATGGCTGTTAACATACTGTACATCACAGAGCAGAGATGGACAGTAACCGTGTATGTTATACAGGCCTGTTTATCATTCCAGGAGCTCATTCTGCATCCTGGCCTTCTCTTTTTAGCATGCCAGTATTCCTGCTGCATGTGAAATACAAAAAGGTAAATGTCACAGAGTCTTTCCGGGTGAGGTTTCCGTGGGCATGAACACTGCCAGCTGTGCCCTTATGGAGATGAAGGGTACGCACTGTATAAACCGCACAGCCTGTTCTGCACAATTTAACCTTTGCTTTCAGGAAATAACCAAACACAAGGCATGTTGGGTTGCCTTTTCACTATTCTGAATGACAGCACTGCTCACAGACACGATGTAGACGTTGTTAGTCAGGTACCCGGCCTGTACCCGGTCAGAGGGCAGCAGCTCACGCTCTGAACTGTGCTCTTCGCAGAGAGACTGAGCACGTCTCACATCTGTGCTCTTCGCTGTACAGACAGGTTGTCAGGTTGCATTTTACTGCCAGTGGTCAAGCTTTCAGGCCAGAGTCTGCCGGCCTCCAGTGGTCAGTGGATAAACCCTGAGAGGTGATGACTAACGTTATCAAGTCAGTGGCTGTTTATGTGCTCAAATCCACGCTCCTCGTTCAGCTTCGTGATGTACATCCTCCCGGCTCATGTGGTCGACTTTTCACAACGGCGAAATGTGATTACAGACGTGTGTGCTTCAACGGTGGGCCACACAGGCCTATATACCAAAACACACACACACACACGCCACTTTCCTCTTCATCCCAGAAGAAACCGAGGGAGGAGGGTTGGTGGATTGATTTGCTATTTTTGGGATGGGGCGCCAGGCAGTCTACACGCTGCAGCTCATGTGTAGAGAGTGTCAGCCTAACCTCACATGGGGGGTGTTGTGTGGTCACATCTGCTTGATAATCCCCGCGGTGTTTCAGCTTCCTCTCCCAGCATGCACCAGGCGCCCTAACCCATGTGCCTTCCCGTTGCCGCTGTTCACGAACCATGATGAACCTAAATTACACACCCCTGTGTTGTTCTGTGCCTCAGGACATTTCACCTGGGCACAGGTGCTTCTACCTCATGTATCAGGTGTGTGTGAGAAGGGAAGAGTGGCAGGTGTCTCAGAGTTCCCCAAAGGGACATGTTCTACACACGGTCTTCTAATTAGGACATCTGAAATAAAAGGAGCATGTTCCCACGCAGAGTGCTTTTAAAACAAACGAGCGGAACGAGTGTCGTTACTGCGACAGGGAGCTCAGCGCAACTCTTGATTGCACACAATGTTCTTCCATTTGGCTGTAATTAAATGACAAAATTAACAAAGTGCACAGGCGAGCCTCGGCATGCTTTGTGTTCTTCGTCCAGGATGTCCTGAGCTTTGTGAGGTCAGCAGGTACTGCAGAACTACAGGAAACATGAGGAATTCATAATGAAAGTGGCAGGTGTGACCAGAGCTACGTCGAGCAGGTGAGCAGGAGCATGAGTGTGAAGGGGCCAAAGTTCACCGGATCATCTACAAGCCATTGGAGATCTTTTGCTACACGACTGTTGCGTTGCTAAACTTTCCAGACTCTATACAATCTCCTGCTGCCATTCTTAAAAATACGAAATATTTTTGTTTTGTATCAACCCGTATTTCCTACACTTTAAAGCAGAGGTAGGAAATAATGGTCCTGGGGGGCCCCAGTGAGTGTGGATTGCAGAATCACTATCCTGGGGGCCCCCCAGTGGGTGCAGGACTGGGGGCCATGGCCCTGGTGGGGGCAGTTTTTTGTTTCAGCCAAGTCATTCAATTTCATTTGACCACTACCTTAATTAAATATACTTCTTCCTGGTCATTTATATCTGTAATGTTTAGATTTAAGATTCAAAGAATTTTATTAATCCCAGGAGGAGATTGCTTCGGTTGGTTACAGCTGCTCTCCACAAGAAAAAGAAAGAAATGAATATACGAGTAGTGATATGAAAACTGACATGTCAAGCTTCAGAAACAGCCTTCCCTTACAGTAGGGAGAGGAGTTATAAAGTTTAATGGCCTCTGGAAGAAAGGATCTGTTGTGTTCTGTGTAGAACTTGGCCATGACCAGCCTCTGGTTGGACGAGCTCTTCCTTCCAGTATGTATGTTTAGTGTAAAATGAAATGACGACATCTCTGTAACTGCAGAATCGGAGCAGAAATTGTCTGCACAAGTCAGTATGGTGTTTCATTCAAACTAGTAATCGTTAATGTATTCAAACTGTAATAATTAATGAACAGCACAGACAGGTGCCAATGGCAAAGAGGAGCCGTGACTTAAGTAATTATTAACAAGAAAAGGATTCAAAGATCAGAAATAGACCACAGCTGTTAAAATATGTTAAAAAGCATGACAAAGACTTACTGATGTAATTTCAAATTCATATTAAAAGTTAATAATGCTTGTTGAGAATTTCTGGATTGACACAGTAGTTATTCAGATTCAATAATAATGTTTAACTGAAGTTCGCTAAAAGTCAGAAACTGGCTGAAACAAAACCCTGCACACACACAGTGGCCCTCCAGGCCCGTGATTCCACACCCCTGCTTTAAGGGCAAGGACATCAGTACATACAGCGGCTGTCAGCGCTTTTCTTAATATCAGTTAGCGCCTCAAGTTAAATGTTCGGCTGTATTATTTATTTATGTATTGTTTATAAAGTATTGTAGCCGTCTGCCGTGCTGATTCTCGTACAGAATAAGCGGCTGGCCAGTTCACGAGCCTTATTAACAGTCGCGCACTGACGCGAGCGCTGCAGGACAATATAGAGTGTGCGCGCGTGCGTGTGCGCGCGCTGCGCTCTGCTATGAAATATAAGGCCCTTTAAACGTTTTAAGTCCTTTTATATCATGCATATCATGGCTACAAAGCCTGTGCCTTTGTCATGATTTCTTTTTAAAAATTAACACACAGCATAACTATTGGGTAACAGTCAGCAAGAACGACACTGACAAACCAGCAAAAAAAAAAAAAAAAAACCCAGAGGAGACCAAACGCACTTTACGCAATATTTTTGGACTGCTCTGCTTAAACATACGGGATGTGTTTGTTTAACACGCCATCCCCACACCGCTGCCTACACACAGCAGGTATAAACACCCCAGGTGATGTGTGACCCCCCCAAGTGATGTGGGACTACATTCTCGCTGTTCTGCTTGCGCTGCCAACAAGACGCTCAGGACGACCTCGATTTCATTCATAATGCATGCTTCGTATGGTTTACTTATAAAACATAAAGTACGGAAATTGTCAAACTTAAAGGAGAAAGCTCAAAGGAGAGCTACAAAGGACTTATTGAGAAGTAAATGGAAAAACTGTAATTTTACCGTAGTAGTGTTATTTTAATCAAAAATCTTTGCGTATCTAAGACGATCTATCTTAATGTTGTCAATGGCGATGAGCTCTGTGTGTGTGTGTGTGTGTGTGTGTGTGTATGAGAGAGAGAGAGACGCGCCCAACAGATTACACTGCATTACCGCTTTGCACTGTGTGTAAGTGTGTGTGACATAGCATCATTGCTGTCCAACGTGAGTGCGTGTAACACAGTTCGCCCTGAGACGTAGCATTACACCATGCACAGAAGCACAGGCAGGCCTGGCTGTACGGGGAATGCGAGCCCAGCTATCTCCACCCTCAGGCATCCGCTGGGATGGCTGTTTTTAGAAACGCTTCCCCTGCAGATAGACTACAAGACACAGAGTCATTATGATGAGGCGGGCTGTTAAGTGTAAGGTCGGACAAACGGAGCACAGTGGGCATTCCCCAAAAGGCAGCATGCCCTTTGGCATAGTTTACACCCCCGTTTTGCCATGTGTTCATTTCCAGTAGGTGGCTGATTACCCTTCATAAGAAAATAAGAAATTATATTAAATTGTAAAAGTAGACACAGGCAAAGTTGAACAGTAATTAAATTGCTTTCATTTAATTATAAACCAAACTCAAGCAGTTGGTGTTTGATTTCCTTGCTTTTGTTTTCTTTTACCATTTTGAAAGATTCATGAGGTTTAACAAGTGAACAAAACGCACATTCTGGAAACGAACCCTTTGGGAACTTGGTCTCAAACGGTTTCCCAGGAAGCTGTGTCAACAATGGCCAGTTGCCAGGCTACGTGGGGAGGGTTCCTGGGGTGCTTCAGTTCAGGTGGACTGGGGGGTAAGACTGTGATGTGTTTGCCCTCAGCCAAAAACCCGCAGGGACACGAGGGCGTCGATCCCAGACGTGACGCATGTGATTGGTCACTGCTGAAGTTGGGGGGGGGGGGGATGACATAAGCAAGGTGACCTGACCGGGCTATCAGGGTAAAGCGACAAATCTGCTTCTCTAAACGTGGGGGCGAGTCTGTGCACACCCTCCCTCCCTCCCTCCCTTGGTGTCTTCGGCGGTCCCTGCACACTACACATCTTGTCTTGTATATTTATTGTCGTGACACAGAAAGACGAGCTTTCAAACATTTCACCGCAGAAAGGCACAGAGGCATCCGAGATCACATTTATCAGAACCATCAGACACGTGTGTGTGTGTGTGTTGAGAGAGGTGAGGAGCACCTTTAAACCACAGGGTAAAAGGACAGTGTTTATCTCCTCTCGCACATCTGTAACCTGAGCTCACCTGTGACCCCATCAGCATGGCTTTATTATCTGCGTCCAGCCTTGTCGGAAAAACAGCAAACGCAGTGTTGTGTTTCCAGAAGAGGTAATCGGTTTATGTCCAAACACCTTTTCATGCTTTAATGGTCTCTGCTTGTGGCTGTGTGTGAATAGGAGTGGGAGGTGTTTTGTGCTGTTGACTCCAGATTCTCCAACCATGATGTGCAGTCTGGCATGGTACAGGCCTGCAGAATTTGCTCGTAGCTGTCAGAATAACGTTACGCTGCAGCATCCCACAAACCAAACTGTGGCTATTTCTGTAAGGGGACACTCTGTTAAGAGTGAAGGACCAACAGTTATCTGCTAACTACGCATGTAACCTTAAAGAATTGTTTAATGAAGTCAATCGCTGCTGCCACACAAGGCAGTGTGTTGGAGAGAGCATTGTGTTCATGCACGCACGTGAGTGTGTGTGTGTGTGCTTGTGTGAGAGAAGTCAGCTGTTGAATATTAGCTTTTTTATTTCGTGTTAGTACAAATCTGTGTAGCTGATTGGCCCCCTGAGAGGAGACACTTAACCCATTTCATCTTTATTTTGTAATTCCTTTCCCATTGCACACTGGCTGTGTGTGTGTGTGCGTGTGTGTGTGTGTGTGTACATGGAACCAGGCTGGATAGGATTTCACGATCAGGGTGCTGCAGATGTTTCTGGAACTGTGGTGTACACACATATTGTCCATAAAGAACAGAGTAGCTCTGTTGGGACAGAGATGGTTTAATTCTGTACTGAGCTGCCAAACTCCGCTAAGTCTCACCAAAAAAAGAACCCCCCCCCTCGACTTGCAGAAAACAAAAGGGCTTCCTGTGACATGCAGTTGTTGCCTGCAAATATACTCTCAATACACACTGAAAAGAAAATTAATTAGCATGACACTCAAACCTCTCAGTTGTCTGTGGGCCACAAGGCCACACTACCTTAAGACACCATCCCTGTCACCCTTCACGGACCTCCTGTCTGGCACATTGTTCCAACTAACTTTCAACATGGCAGCTTGGCCACATGCGTTGAGCCTAGCTGTGCCTGGGCAGCCGGTAAGTGCTGGTAAGTGGTGACGTTTCTGGTAGAGACCAGAGCAGATGTGACACTCTGCTCATCAGACCCTAGCATGCAAAACAAAGGTGAGGTGATTTGTTTCATGTACCACACAGATAAGTGCAGGGTGGATCCCCGTGAGCTGCTGACTGTCTGTTCACTGTCGTTTCTGTCTCAGGTCACAGGCCAGTAACTGTTTTACTCTTTGGATGGTAAAATCCTGCACACAAAAATTTTAAAGACTCTGTCCTACACTGCAGTTAATATGGATGCCAGTTTCCATGGAAACTAACCCTACCCCCATCCTCAACAGGCACATGTTAAACTGTCCTCTGAGGACAAGCCCACTTACAGATAATTAGCGGAGTTCCTTCAAGGCAATTAAATTTCACGGGAATTTTTAAAGAGACTATCAGCGCAGCCACATGGCTCGCGTGGAAAAGCGGTCTCTTAATCTCCAAGTAATCCTCAGCACTGACTTGGTGACATCTCATTAATAACCGTTAAAACTGAAAAGGGTGGCTGGGAGGCTGGGAGCTGCTCACTGAAATATCTGTTCAGCTGCATAGATGCCAGAGTTTGTTTACCGTGAGACATGAGTATAGGGGAAACACCAAGGTCTGCATAAAACGTCAAGGGCACGCCTCACAGGCCAGCCCACAAGCCCAGGGGAAGCGGTGATGGTGCCACCAGTTTGTGGAACAGCCTTGGAAATACGGGAGAGCAGAGAACAGAGCGGGGCATCTCCGGTGGTCACGGGAATTCTGTTCATCATACTTGCCTGCTCATGTGAGTGTTTTGAGGCTATCTTAACGGACTTTGTGTTGGCTGCATTTCCATTCTGGATTACTGTCTCAGCGAGAGTGGCCCAGGACAGAGGTTTGCTTTTCAGGCACCTCTCCCAGTCTCACATGTACAGAATTTTCTAGAAGGTCCTGGAAAGCCGTGCTGCAGTGTTCTCTGAGTGACAGCAGCATGAAAGTGCTGTTGAGCTCTGATGTCTTAAACACCACACACCTAATTCAGTTGTGTCTCTTCACCCTTAATTGCTGTCCTGAAGACCGTGACAGATCCATGGCAGCATGAGCTCCGAGACAGTCATCAATACGACCGGGAGCCGGAACTGCATTATGGGTCTGACTCGTAGTACATCACGTTTGACAGAAGCTCAGTCGGTCTTAAAGGAACCTTAAAATACATTTGCAGAACAAAGGATGAAGGGCGACACAACCTTATTTTGGCAGTTGTATTCCTGCAACCTGTGCAACATTCCGAATGCTTATCTTACTTTTTCAGATAAAACACTGAAACTACATCTTAGACTCTGAGACACCATTACCAAATAAGTCGAACGATAATTGCCCTGACCCTGTTTAAATAACACTGATTACTGTTGTCTACACAAGGGGTGCCACCATCACAGTCGTGTGTTACATTTTATCAGGGTTTCTGATAGCTCAGCTGGCCCCTTGGCAGTGCTTTTTACACAAAGAGTATAAGCAAAGGTTTCCAAATTTAGAGGAAGTACGTCAACAGCGTGACTCTCTGCTGCTGCGTGACAAGCATGTGTCTGTCGTGCCTTCACAGGAAGTATGTAAAGGGACAGGAAGTGAGTGCCACAGGATGTGGTCTTTCACCCAGAGGGGAAATCGGCGCATCATTGTAGACCTGGGCGTCACGCACTACGACCTCTCGCAGGTTTCCTGCGATTCAGTTCTCACACAATGCCCAGCAGAGATGGGCCCGCGGCGTTTCCATGCCGTGTGTGAGAACTCATCTGTGATGCGAGTCTCTTGGTGTCCCCACAGTTGATCCTGTAACAGATTAAACACAGGTCACGTAACCCGGGTTCATTCCCACGCACCGTGGAACACCTCCGGTGGAGCGTACGTTTGTCTCCTCACAGGTTTACCCCTGCATTTTTGAGCAGACATCAAAGTTCCGCTCAGTTTGTCCTGTTGGGACGGGATGGTCCCATCACTGGCTTCAGGGAACCTCTCCCGTTGGCAGGCACAGCTGAGCTGACACCATGTGACCAATTACACTTTAGCAACATTTTCAGTATAACTGCATAAAGTACTAACTGTACATTACCCTGTCCTCACACCTGTGACTGAATAAAAAAGAGCACATACACACGCTAACACACACACTCAGGCAAGATGTTTGTCCTCCCTGTTTCCTCGTTTGCCATGTTGCACTTGGGTGACACTGCTGCCTGTTTGCTCACACACACTCCCACCTCATGTTTATACAGTGTGTGTGTGCCTTTCTGGAGAATATTCAGACTATACAGCATTTAAGGCTTGTCGGTAGCTCTGGATAAATCGCACGCCAGACTAAACAGGAATAATAATGAGATGCACACGTGTCCACTGTCGCAGGCCTTCACATTGTCCCCTGCACTGCACCTGGTGGATGTTGAGTGACATGGCTGTTATACAGTACAATGAAGCGCTCTGTGTTGAAGTTCCTGTTTAGCATGTTGCCTCGGGCTGTCCCTGTACCGCAGGGTGGTGCCGGCGTTTCCAAAGCAATGCAATGAGACAGTCGACGTGTAAGGGAGTGTGTGTTTCCATGGTGATGAGGTGCAGAGCGAGGCATCAGGGAGAGTACTGCACTTTCTTAACATCTGTCTATAATTTACAGACAGTTCTCTACATATGTAATTGCGATATATGCAAATCCGCAGTTACACAAGAAAATTTCCGATATATAATTCTGCATAAAATTTGATGGAAAGTGCCCCCACAAAAAGTTGGAAACACACAAAAAAATTAAAGCTGATGCCCTGCAAGCTAGAGCAGCAGGGAAGAGCGAGGAGCTGCCTGTTCTTATCGTCCGTTTATTGTCAAATTTGGTTTTGCCATTATTAATTGGGGAAATTTTGACATATGCGAAAACCAATTTACATAATGGGCAGCAAACAGCATTGATTACATCTGTCAGTTACCATCTGTAGTCAAGATCTGTGTATCGATCCCAAATGGGGATAAGGTTCGAAAGCAGTTTGTTTCTGCAGACTGAGCCACAAGGGATTATCATAAACTCTGTGCACGAGAGACTTTCTTCTCTACACGGTCTGCTCCTCACAGTATTCGCTGTCACCAAAGTGTGACACAGTGGAGGAGGGAGGAAGGCCTCAAAGCTCTCTGTCACTACAGCATTTGGTTGCACTAAAACCTCAAGCAGCATCACTTCAACGAGACACATCGGTTTAGGAAGGTGTCAACTTGCTACTCATATCCTGTGCTTGCTAAATTGGAATCAGTGTGTGTCTGGTGAATCTCCAGCTGTACGCCCGTTTAACTTCCCACACTGCTCCCTTAAAACGTCCATTAATAATACATGGATTCAGGATTATATTATACAACGCAAGGCTGAAGAGCTCTCATCTCTGGAGTCAGCACTACTGCTGGAGCTATACTGACTGTATACAGGTGAGCTCCGTAGGCAAACAACCCCTTCAGCATGGTTTCACACTAGCTTCTTGGTTCTGTCACAAGTGAGTATTCCACCCACTGGGTCTGATGGTGAGGGTCACCCCTGCTGCAGGTTTAGCTTCATGTCAATTCAGAACCCCAGTTTTTAATGCTGCCTGCCTGTTTACATCCTTTCACCACTAAGGAGAGGTCAAACATGTGTTGGCTCCACTGCTGTACGCAGAGGCAACACCCTTGTGCTCCAGGGACCCACATCTGAAAAATCACACTGGAACTTTAGTTTTGTCTGTTTACCTTCCACAGCACCAGGACCTTTGTGCTGTCACCACCACACCCCTCAGGTGCTCTTCACTGCTAAATGTCTCCATCCCTCCCACAGTCTCCTTCCCTCCCTCTCATCTCTCCCCTCTCCTCACTCCCTCCCTCTCACAGTCTCCTTCCCTCCCTCTCTTTTCTCCCCTCTCCTCATTCTCTCACTCCTTCTCAGTCTCCTTCCCTCCCTCTCTTCTCTCCCCTCTCCTCACTCCCTCCCTCCCAGTCTCCTTCCCTCCCTCTCTTCTCTCCCCTCTCCTCACTCCCTCCCTCCCTCCCTCCCTC
>JABJVR010000200.1:0-21678 GCA_025773905.1 Chitala chitala | reverse complement strand
CCAAGCACAGGGAGAACATGCAAACTCCACGCACACAGACCCAAGGTGGGAATTGAACCCCAGGCCTGAAGGTGCGCGGCGACATTTATTTATTAATGTTCTTTAATTAATTATTTATTAATGTTCTATGTAACCTCAAACATCTACTTAAATCTTTGTGCCTAAATGAATGAAAAATTATAATAACTTTTTAGCCCACACTGATTCTATTTTCCCGGACTACTGCAGGGCAAGCACATTGTATCTGAATCTGCAGGGTACAATTTCAAAACGTGAATGTCAGTTAGGAGTACGTCATGCAACATTGCTGCATGTTTTCTCCATCCACACATGCATCATGGAGTTCGGAGAAGAAAAATACAGCTTCGGGAATGAGAGAAAATATCGTTTACAGAAACAGACCAAGTATAAGCTTTGAGCAGAAATCAGAACAGGCTTGGCATCATGCAAGGGGTGAAAGAAGGGATTATAAATAAAAATGTCCAAATACACTCCATTGTGAGTTGAGGTCTTTCAGTCATCTAATCACAAAAGGAGAATTATGGGTACAAGCATAAGCAGGCAGGGTTATGAAGCCCCAGGTGATCTTCTGCCCCCCTCTGGCCCCCTGTTCCAGGAAAACACTTTCATAACAAGATTAGGATGAGCCTAGTGGACACGGAGAAATTACTTTGCCCTATGAGGTAAACACTTTTGTTTTGGAAACAAGCTAAATAATCACTGAAAAATACAACAGATTCCACAAACTCTGCACCAGCAACGTGGCAAATCTGATCATGAAAACATCCAATCTAATTATGGCATTTCCAGTAAATGGGAAAGGCATGCTCCCAGACACCATGATGAGCACGGAGGCCTTGGAAATCATTGTCTTTCCAATGGAATTAGTCAGACATTACCAAGAACACACGCCGACCCAGATTCACCGCATCCTTTAAGGTGTGTCAACCTGCTGGCTCTACAGGGAAATCTATACAAATAGATCCTGACACCTCTGAAATAACACCTCACAGACACAACTGCCACACACTGAGAAGGACACTGGAAAGTTCACACACTTTTTCTTCTTGGAACCTCCATTTAGGGTCCACAATTGAAACACAACTGTGTTTTGCACCCTTGAACAAATTTGCAAACAAACAACAGATACCATAGACGTGTCAAAGCGGACAGTGTACAAGGGAAAGTAACTAAAAAGGGAAAGAAGGCTCAGTAGTACCATAGCATTTAATTTCTGTGCTCTACACCTGAAACCACATACTCTTCTGATACCAAATTAAACACCAGTCAGTGTTTTCCAGCTGAACGATGTCACCGAATGTTGGAAACAGCATCAACACTGGATCAAGGAATTGCTCTAGGACATCAAGGCGAGCGAAACACTGGCTCAGGTGTGCAGTTGCACTCAGCAGTACTGTGAGTGGTATACGATGGTATTGTTAAGCAAAAAGGCAATAGGACCAAAAAACAGAAAGAATTCCCACTGTGCCCTAACTAATCCTTTGACTACTTGAGTGGAACGTTTCACATTTTTATCCTCTATAATAAGTCCATTATTTCCATGTACAGGCTTGAACCTCACACTAAAACATCTGTTAGACTTGAAACAATTGGTTCTTGTAGTCTTTTATAAATTATTAAAATATTTAATGTCATAAGAAAATGTCCATTGACACCCAAACATTTTTCCCAAGGGAAAACGTTACATTATATGAACAACCTCAGTACAGAATAATATTTGGCATCGAAGTGAGCTGGTATCAGTCGCCTTCCCTTTAAAGTTCGATGCCAACAAACGTAGCTACGTCTCTCTTTCTGCTGCTTTTGCCTTTATGGTAAAAATAAATAAACTATTGGGGAACGAAGGAAGTGTTGACAGGAACATGTTCACTAAACCGCAAGCCAATTACAGCACAATGACAAACAGAAACAAATTAATAGATTTTTCCAGCTGCTCTACTAGAGACAGTGTAGTTTTTCTTCTTGGCCTTTTCAAAGGTATGACTAATTTCAGCTCCAAGCGGCAAGCATTTCCATTTCATTCTCAGCTCATCCATCTCTGCACCCTAAGAACCGTCAATCAATACAGCGTGCAAAATCGATACCTGGCATTCTCCCGCAGACGCTGCTCACTGTTTCAAATTTACTAAACTACTGCATTTCATAAAGAGCACCGTTCCTGTTATTTGTGGTGTATTTTCTGTTTATCTAAACACTTTTTCATAGCATGTGCAGGCCCGTCTGTCTTCTGGAATGAGCTGCAAAATTCCCTACTGCTGGAGAATCATCATTACAAAAAAAATAATAGTAAAATAACACAGTACTATGGTGCCCGGAATATGTAGCTCAATTCTGACATCTGGAGCTTTAAAAGGATTGTTTTACAAACAAAACCCCAGAGCTTTTCCATTGAAAGCACACGTCTGGCACAGCCGAGTAACCCAACCCTGTTACCGAATCACAGTAACCTAATCCAGAAAAACACATGTCGTGCTAAAATATCAAGTTGTAAACTGGACTGTGTACAGGATGCGAATTTACAGAAAAGGGTGAAGGGGGTTAATGTTCAGCTATCAGGAAGTAAACTGAGCCGCACTGGGCTCAGTGCATGAGCGCAAGAGCGTGGCGAAGGTCGCAGCTGAGCAACGAATCCGTTACAACGCGTTTGATGAAAAGGATGCCCACTTGCTCTTAGGGGATTCCAACCTGTAGTAAAATACTGTCACACAAAAACAAAGCCAGTGACCCCAAGTGAAAAAAGGACAGTAATATTCTTTTTATTAATGAAAAGAGAATTAAACGTGAAGTACTGTGCTTCTTGCATGTACAGTGCTGTGGAAATATTTTTAGAATCGTGACTAGAGAAAGTAGACGATGTGGCCGTGCACTCACCCTTGACTGCCCTACCTGCACAGAACAGCTTTTCATGTCTTGGGAAACACAGCCCAATTCCTAGATACCCAGTAAAAAGTGAGAACCTGACAAAATTGCCAAGACTGAGGCTTTCACAGTCAGACATAAAGCTCTTAACGTCATGCGTATGTCATAAGCTCACTTCCAAGAAAAGGATTTAATTAAATGTGCTTCGTGGCAGGTGATGGTTACTCAGATCTCGGCTCCAAAAACTCCTGAATTTCTAGCTTTCTTCTTCCTGACCACTCTAGCCCCCCACCTCCCGTTGTTGACCTGCTAACACATGTCTTCTCTCTGACGCGTTCAGCAATTTCCCCCCCACCCGGAATATTGGTTTTGGCAAGTCGGACTGCAACGCATCAACAAAATAAATTGTTAGGTGCAGGGGCAATCAAGACCTCAAAAGTAAGTCTGCGCACCGTGACACTATCGCTCCCAAAGTTAATTATACATTTGTTCTGCGGGTCGGGTTCAAGGGGGCTCCTGATGACACGGGGATGGAATGGGGTGGAGTGAGGTAGAGAGGGACGGGGGGGCTCAGTTACGGGTGCGGGTGAACTTGCAGCCCGGTGCAAAATAACTAGCACTAATGACACCCAGCTGCTACTCATTGAGGGCTTTAATGTACAGAACTTTTCTGGCAGCTGGGCTGAAAGGCTTCAGATAGGAGAGCCTGCTGTTTCTCTCATTTTTCCCAGCGTTCGCTTGTTCCTAATTTTACTTTAGCTTTTTAGTGCTGCCTTTGGGTTTCCTCTATCAGCCACCTAATTCAATTTTGTCATCTCCCCTTTTAAAATCTTAGTACTTTTTAATAACTGATTTTTTTAAAAAAACGTAGCAATTCAAATATTCTTAGTCTTTTTTGGATCCCCTCCTTGTCTAATTCTGTAAGGGGACATTACCTCACAAATGGCTATTAGTCAAAATGAAAACAGCTTCATGGTAGAGGTAGGAAGAGTGTGAAGTTAATTAATTACACAATCACAGAATGGTGTGGATATGATGCTTATTCTGATCTGGGCATTCCTCTTGGGTGGACAAGTCTGTTTGGAAGATGACTGGCACCCCATGGTGGGTGCCTACACAGCCCTGTCAAAAGTTCTGTCAGAAGATACTGGGATACTGAGTCAAGGAAAAACATCCCGCATGTCTTCATGGCCTCATTACAGGGTACAATTTCCCTTCATAGTATGAGCTATAAAAAAGAATACTTACAGACAGGTTTATTGTAAAAAATGCCTCGAAAGTCCTTTCTCATTAATTTGTGACTGCCATTATCATAATTAATGTCTGTCTTTCTGAGCAAAATACATTTAATGCAAACCTCTTACATGACGAAGGCAAGCGAGTATTTATATGCAGGCTTCCCTTTGTGCTTAATTGGGCCTTCTTTAGCCTGGTGTAGTCTGGCATGTGTTTTTGTGTTTTTAAAAATTAGTAGAAACAAAACTGTCCATGTCTCAATTGTTTGCTGTTACATGTTTTGAGGATTTTAAGTCTTTTTATAGGGGGGGGGGGAGAGAAAAAAGATGAGGAATATAATTGGACATATGTTCACTTTATCTACAGAAATGTAAATTGCCAGTCTTAAAATACAACAAGCGCACAGTTGCTACAGATTAATTTCTAGCAATGTACCACACGTCTTTTTTTTAATGGTTGTTAGCTGAATGAACATAAAACATGTTTCATCTTCTCTGACAGCCCAGGAAATGACAATTCTAAATATACATATTGACCCATCAAAGTTTAGTGACAGAAAACCAACATTGCAAAACCCCATCTGTTATATGTTTTTTTGTTAATACACAGGGGTTAAGGAAAGTTATTGCTACAGAATTATGAAGCAATAAATCCTTTACTTATGTCATTTCATTACCTTTGCTTGACTGTCGGTGACGAAATGGTTTACTATATTCCCAGTCAACATAGTAGAATTTAATTCCAGCCACAACACTAACACTAAACGCTGACTTATAAAAATTCTAAAAAGTGTAGTAGTCTCTCATGCACATTTTAAAGGCAGCCTCCACACAATTTAGGCCATTAATACGGTGTACAAATGTTTTACCGTCCCCAGTCCTCCCTGTAGCTTGCAAAAATTGAACACGGCATCTCAAGAACCTATCCCCAAGCAAAAATGTTTAAATAAGTAAACACCTGACCTTCTTTAATGTGCATTTGTTAATCTCCTTACCCTTGATGTTATTTCCAAGAGTCACATATCTGGTCTGATGTTTAAAAAAATACATCATCAGTTCTTAGAGGTCAGAGATTGGGTTCTGTAGTTTTCAAATCCCTGTAAATGAATTTGTCCCCCCAGCCATCTGTCTCTCTCTGTGTGGTTTCCTGATAAAAGACAAAATGTGCTACAAAAAACATTCATCTATGTTGGTAATTGAACAATGCTAGGAACTAAGTGAAGGAACTATTCCAATATGTGTATATATTTTATTGAGATCCAGACTCTGTATGTGTGTTTTATTTTTGTCGCCTGATTGTTCTGCCCTGCTCTTTTTGGAGTCTTGAGAATCATGTCTCACTGCCCCATCTTAGACATACCTGCCCACAATGTCTCATGCAATCAGTGCAGGGACAGGGGTTGTGGAAATCAAGGCTAAGGAACAGTGCAAAAGAGGTAGATGAAAAGATGAAAAAGAAAGTGGTCGGGGAGAGGCAGGGCTGTGAACAGTGTCATCACTGCCTGGAGGCCATGTCACCCACCAGATGGAAGTTATGTCTTCTACTATGACAAGCATATCCCAAAAAACATGCTCTAGTAGACAGGAGATGCCCCAAAACTGCTAACGTTTTATTTACAGAGGGGTCAAAGGTGACAAAAAATATCGTGCACTGCAATGCCACATGCCGTTGTGGAGAACACCTGACATGAATGATGTCTGCACATGCAAGTTTGGGCACCATGTGACAGATCTGTCTGCCAACACAGCATGCAAACCAGCTCCCAAGAGCAACAGCTGCACAACAACCTCCCCATTATCACCCCTGCAGAATGTATTCACAGCCCCGTGCTAAGCTCTTTCCCATTTTGCCTGGGGTATCCACCAAACCTGCTTCTGAAAAGCCCTAATGCAGCTGACGTGAGCCTGAATGATCTCAGAAGCAGATTCAACTGTTAATTGGTGAGAAGCAAAAGATTGCTGACATCTAGGGATGCCATATAGGGCTGGAAACCCTAGGATGGTTTCCAGGGCCCGTGACTGACAGGGCGCCCTCAAGAATTACAATACGGCATAGCATCCTATGACCGGGTGAAAGATAAATGGACATACAAATGGACAGACAGAGGGAGAGATGGAGAGATAGACACATAGAGAATGGACACTTAATATTCAAGGTAACATAGAAAACATAGATCGATCAGGATGTTTTCAATCACAAGAGACACCTCAGAGATCTGCACTAAATACAGCTGCACACTACCATTAGCTGCTATGACACACTTGCAGTCAGATTTATTGCACTCACGGTGTACACTCACATATTCGGCAGAGTGTTAAAAGACACACTGAGCACCACTGTAATCCCGGTCCAAGATGATTAACAACATCCATGCCACTGGGCATTGGTTGACTCTAGGTGTTTTCACACCACTCTGAGGAACAGGAAAAGTGAAGTACCAAGAGACTTCGTGCCCACCCACTTGAGTCTAAGGCCCACGATATTAGTTGTTATTCTGTTCTGAGAATCGTGCTTGTGCGTTCTCCTTCATCGAAAAGCGAAAATCTTTCTCACACATCGTAGAAACACAGGGACATTACAATGAAACCTGATCCAACTTCAGCCTTATTGTGCCAATGATACCATAAGCATAAACGCCACTCTGCTGCTCAAACATTTTGTCATCTTGGGCATCAGGCAGAAATGAATTGGTAGAGAAACGGAACACACACACACACACACACACACACACACACAAAACAATGACCTCCTAATTAAAAGTGTGAAAGCTTTCTATTCCTACTTCTGCTAAAATAAAGACTGCTGGCATAACACAGGCCTCAGAGTGGCAAGGTCAGGGTGAGGGAACCCTGGCTCATGTTCACACCACCTAATCCTGGCCCCTAGAGGAGTGCCCTCTCCCACCCCCTCCACCACCTTGCAGTAGCAGTGCTTCACCGGGCAGAGAGCCAGGCAAATTAGATGGGCCTCTCAGCGTTGGAGATGAGCAGGAGTGCAAGCACGGGGGGCTATCAGCGGCAAATTAACAGGACATTAAACTGCCTGTAAATACGCGACCCCGAGCGGCCCCGGACGCTTTGTTGATGCTGTCCAATTATGGCAGAATCGATGGCTTTGCCATGGCGCTCTGACAGGGGCTGTGCGCTTTTCAGTCAGTTAGCAAAGAGGTACGAGGTCGGCTCTATTCATCACTGGCTTTCCCCTGGAGCCGTAGGGTCGAGTGGGAACAAGGATTCTGCAGCCGTCCTGAAGACATTCAAGACGACCCTAATGGCATGCAAGATTACTTTACCTGCTCCTTGTGTACAGTAGAAACCCTGGGTAAATAAATCAATTCAAGGTTACAGAGTTCCTCTCCTCTCTTTGCAGTACGATTCCACCAGGCTGGAGGCTGGCACAGCATCTGCAGCTTTTTAACTCTATAGTTTTTATTCAATTTTATTTTTCCATATTTTAATTGCTACTGAACATTTTGCTTTATGTCTGCCTCTCCCATACATTATCATTATCTTATACAGGTCATCACATTCCCTCTCCAGAAATGTGATGCCACACCACCTTTATAAACATTTAGATCAAAAATGCTTCATGGTGTTGTTACAGGAATGGCCATTAACCTACATTAGCACCTTCCCAGTTGCAGTACATTCTGATCGGTACAACGTGCTGATTCTCCATTCCTCCTCTAGGCTTCAGGATGTTTCATTGCCTTTTTTTTCCCTGACTCGATGTCTGCAGATCCTTTCAGAGAAGCACAAGAAGGCATGAAGCTGAAGATGGCTCTGATGCTAATGACATCACCTCCGATCATAACTGACGTGAAGCAGGGACACTTCTGAGTGGGGGGAACAACGAGAAACAGTGTGGTGTGACAGTTCATGATGTGCCACACCTTCATGGCTCTGCATCTCTTTCAAACCCACCAATCTTTCTGTTTCCAGTCTCATCCATCGTCTTTCCATAATTAGATCCTCCGCATAACACCTCCATAGCAACACATCACATCATGGTGTTTAATCAGACCCAGGAGATGAACATAGACAGGATACAGGATAATACACAAACACAGGAAACTTGTTCAGAAAAATTTTGCACACATCTGTGTTGTTTTAATATCTTAAACAGTCTATGTCCTTGTTAAGGACAATGTTGTGAAACCAGATGATTACTAGTTTTAGTCCCAGAAGAGCCTCTGTTTAATAATACCCAGGAGTTATCTAAGTGACTCGAATACTTTAGATAAATGTCCAGCTGTGTATATTACTGTACATATGTGCATGTATAAAAATTTTAATAGTAATTTTGAATTTAAAAAAAAGTGTTGGCTGAGTTGTTTAATGCATCCATGAGCATGCCCAGATAAACTAAACACTGCTCAATAAAACGTAGCAGAATAAGGTGTGTAAAATGTTTTCCTGAATAACTTATTTGTACAATAATAACAGATTTAATTAATTAATTTTTAACATATGTCTATACTAAAAAGCATACTGCCAATTTCATGTGAAAGAGGAAACGTTAGCTGCTATAAGAAATAGGCTGGGTGTGACAAACATTTTGTCGTCTCCCAAAATGACCACCCATCATCCCATGAGAGGAAAATGCAACACCGGCCCCTGTTCCATTGAAAATTCCACCGACTGGATGGCGTACAGAAAGATGCATGTAATTTTGATGTGTTAACCACTACTAAGAAGGAAGCTGGACCCAAGTACAGCGAATGAAGACAAATACTATGTTTATTAGTGAACACAGCAAGGCAACCTCCAAAATAGAAAAAAGACAGAAAAAAATATAATTGGTCCTAAAACTACAAGGACACGAAACACAAGAACGTAGCAAAATGCACAAAAAACCCAATCAGAAATTAAACAACAGTCAGACAAAACCAGAAAAAAACAGTACCTCGGACCATGAGGTCAGCACAGAAAATATCTAACGATTGAGCACGGAGGCAAAAGTAAAGCTATCTTAAGCAGCAGACCTAATAAGGTACAGGTGCAGATGATAATCCGGACAGGAGTCCTGTGACACTACTGGGCTCCACCTGAACGGATCAGAGCTGGAGAGCCGTGACACTGCACAGGGAGGGATTAAAGAACAAAAAGCATGTCTGAGCCTGGCTGCTGTGTGACTTTCACAATCTGAGCTCCCTCTCTGGAAGGAATTTGCCTACTATGTCACCTCTAGTGTCAGGCGAACTACCAAGAAGCAACCCACAACAGACAAATTGTTAAAAGATCACGCAATTTTTACATACATATTTTCACCAGTAAAGTATGAATGCACATAAATTATTTGTTGGGCTTTTTGGCCCATTGTACATACCAACAGTTTTGTTTGCTTAAAACGAATGTTTCAACTTCTTGAACATCTTGGATTTTGCTACTGATGTTTTCACTCCACCAAGCCAGCAGCTTCTATCTGTAGCTCTGACCAACCACGATCCTCTAGGATCACAAGCTTGGAAGGTCTCTGAACAAACTCTGCTAATAATTGTCTTAATTACTTTAACACTAAGTAACTTCACCTAATGTGTCACGTGTCAGTCAGCTGCTAATTAAAATAAAATTCCAAAGACAAGTAGGATTCCACTTCTTGAGGTCAAAGGAGTGGTTCCCTCAAACTCCTGAATCCTGTTTTATACCCTGGTGGCACGTGTAGGCTAGTTCTTGAATCTGCTCTGTCCCTTTCTCTCATGAGAGGAACCAAGCTGGTTCACTACTTGCAGTTTGCTGCACCACACATAACTGGCAGGATGGAGAGGGGAAATACACACATTTCCTGACCCATCAGGCAGTCACAAGCCATGACCTTCCCTTGACCAGGCACCGCAGGTTACTGCCAAGCGTGCGTCCATCTCCCTGACTCAGAGCAGGCCTGACAGCTCACACTTGTGTTCATCACAGCTCCTGTCACTCCCATCAGAGGAACTAACCAGACCAAACATTGGCACCCGCCACAACAGCTCAGGCCAGTCTAGAGAGCCTACCAACACCCCCCAAGTCCCAGGGGCCTCTCCATCTCATCTAAAGCTCCAAACTCAACACGACCACAAACCATAGCCACTGCTTCCACTCATCTGTCCATGATAGATCTGCTTGTGATGCTTCAAAAAGGCTTTGATGGGTAGAATGTGTAATGTGAAGCATCTAAGCGACTCGTTTCACAAGGGGCATCCCTCTTCTGCAGCAGAAAACCTCCTTGTTTCTCACCTCTCTCTGACACCGATCTCCATACCTACAGAACTCAGAATAGAAAGACCAGCAACAAACAACGCGCTGCAACTCCATGCGGGAATATTATCGCCAAATAAATATTGAATGAGTCTATAAATAAGTAATTGGGCTTGGGGGAAGAGGGGGGAAAAACACTTTGGTTGTGTCCTATACCAAACAAGGTAGTCAAGAAGAAACACAAACACCTCTTGATTAAATTCCATTGTTATGTGCAAAAGGGGGATTTCTTTGATATTTCCTCAAACAGGTACACCACCATCATCCAGATCTCATGGAAGGAAAGCTTCACTTTCTGGGAAAGCTACAAATCAGTGTTCTGTTGGAGGTTGTTGAAAAGTGGAGGAATTCCTAAAAAAAAAAAAAATTAAAAGAAAAAAGAAATAAAACTTGAAGAATAGCAACTCCTTAATTCATAGTTCATCAAAGTCAACAACGTATCCCTCTTCTTAACTTTTTAACTTTGGATCCATACATTCAACAGGCAGCCTTGTGATTGACAGGATATTGGATTGTACACTTTTATAATCTATAAACCTATATAACAAGATTAATGATGAATACAGTCAAAAAGTGTTCTCAAAACATTTACATTAAAATAGGTTTAATTAGGACTCCTTAGTACACATTTTTCTGTTTTCACTCAGTCAGTAGTAGGACATGAACATTCACTATAAACTGTCATGAACCAGAGCAGGCAAATAGTAAGTATTTTTCAGTGGAAAAAAAAACTGTGAAAACTACAACAACTTGTTAACAAAATGCAGTAGCCACACTAGCTAAGACACAACTGGCTCTTCTCTGCAAGTGTCAATATTTATCTGTACATCAAAGCTGGCAGAAGCCAAACTTCCTGAAGCGAATTGCTCTGTCCTCACACATACCACATTGTGACAAACACAGCCTGCTTCCTCTGAGAAATGCTACTGACAAACAGCAATGCCGCTGGTCAAAGAGTGCAGAGCAAACTTGAAGCACCTAACCTGCACAGAGAATTGTGGGACTTTGGTCCAAGTTTAGTTTCATATTCTGTAGCTCCTTCTCTTAGAAGTGATTCACAGGTTTACCTATTTGAGAGGTGTTAGTGATTCACTGCTTTCTGGTTTAGTTACATGTATTTAAAAAGCTGCAGCTGAATTTAGTTTTCTATGTCTACTGCAACTATATTTTTCTGCAGTGCCAGTGTTTCACCTTCCTCCCACAAATATAGCCACGTCTGATCCAACAGTATGTGTAACCTGTAAATGTATTTGAGTACAATAGGTTACGTATAGTAATTTAATATACAACACACTGGTTAGTGTTATTGATTGCTTGCTTGTTATATGGTATAATCAGCGCTTCTCAGGCAGTTCACATACCCACATACCAAAGCCAAAACATTACGACCACCTACAGGTGACGCAAACAACATTGATTAAATTATCAGTACATGTGAAGGTGTGGGATATATTAAATAATAGCATGTTGATGTGTTAGATGCTTCAGAAATGGGCAGGTGTAAATGCTGACAGTTAAGCAACCAAGGTCAATGACTATCCCATCTGCTTCAAACTGACAGAGAATTAATATATATATATATATATATATATATATATTAAATAGTACTTTATTAATCCCAGAGGGAAATTACTTCTCTGCGTTTAATCCATTCCCCTGAGTGGAGCAGCTGGCAGCCAGCCACATGCAGCACCCGGGGAGCTAGTGCTGAGTGTCTTGGTCAAGGACACACCTGGCTGTGCTGGGATTCAAACCAGGAGACTTCCACATACCAGCCTGGCATTCTACCCACTGAGCAACCAGGCCTACTGTTGCACAACTCACAGAAAGTTTTAATAAGGGTCACAGGTAGAATGTGTGACAGCACTTGGTATTGCACACTGAACACACTGTGTATCAGAGTGCCCACACTGACCCCTGTCCACATTCACAAAGCACCAACAATAGGCATGTCAGTGTCAGAACTGGATCTTGGAGGAATGGAAGAAAGTCACCTAGTCCAACGAGTCCCATTTTATTTTACATTATGCGGATGGCTGGTTATATGTCTGCTGCTTACCTAGGGAAAAAATGGCAGCAGGATGCACACTCACCCTGGCCTTGGAATTTTCCAAACCTCAATCCAATAAAGCATTTGTGGGATGTGCTGGAGCAACAAGTTTGATCCATAACAGTCCAAAAAACTCAACTTATAAGGCTTAGAGGACCTAATATCTCTGAGGCAGGTACCCCAGGACAACTTTATATATGTGTGTGTGTGTGTGTGTGTGGTGTGTGTGTGTGTGTCCGACCTTCTCCTCCTGCTGTTGGTCAGTGCCCTGCACAAGACTGGTGCCTGTTCAGGATGTTCTCTGTCCTGCCTGTAAGCTTATCTGAGCGCTATCTTTGTCATAGTTAAAAAATGAAGTATATATATTTAGTGACTCCAAAATGTACCAATTTCTAGTCAATCCAATTACTTTATAGGTCTAAAATAAATTTTTATATATACTACATTATTCTCCTCACTCTGTAAGTAATGTATTTTAATATATTTTATTTCTTAGCTGCAATCATTCATTGTTTTGTTTTCTTATTATGCCTTGTAAGTTAACACAAAGTACTTGTTCAATTAATCAAATCTTTCAGACTCTAGAGAAATGATTTTATGAAAAACTAATTAGTCTTTTTTATTTCTTAAGAGCTTGTTTTTGAATTGTTAGTTGTAAGAATTCAGTATAAAGTCATAAGCCTTATAGTCATTATTTTCCATACTTAACATGTGAAAATTATTTACTTCATTACAATAAACACAAATTAATTCACCTTACTTCCATGAAAGATTAACAACTGTAAATTGCGTCGTAGCAGAAATTGCTTCGTAATTGTGTTCGATATTATAACCTTGGCAGTGTCTTGACATTTACATGGAGTTCCATGCTTTTGGGAGAATGCCGATGCCCTTGTGGAACACAGCTGCACTTGTACTCTGCAGTCATGTTGACCAGCGTGTCAAAAAGAGTGCCTGTAGGGTGTAGGGAACACAGCTGCACTTGCTGCCGGTATGCATGGTTTTAGACATGAGGCAAAGTGGCTCTCCCCTCGCGCCACAGTGAGGCCTTCAGACTCCAAATGACGCCCAGAGGAATTCATCGTCAGAGGACATTCCGGAAACAACCTAACTCACAGTAATGTCATTCTCTGCAACCTGAAATAAATGTGGGTTATAGGAATTCATCTGTTTCAGATTTTTTTTTACTCAGATTCTGCTTGAACAGTGAAGCCAAGTTCCCAGCTGATTTTTACAAGATGACTTTTTTTTTCGAAAAAAAAAAAAAAAAAGAACAAGTTAATGAAAAGGCACAAGCTGACATTGAAAAGCATTCCAGCTCCTGAACACTCTGATAAGCTTGCAACATATCTGGAGAAGTCTAATCCCTGCAGCACTCAGGTGTTGTACTTACTCCAAAAAGCATCAGCGCGTCCGGAGGAAAGGATTGGTGAGTCTGACTGAGGAAAAGAATGAAAAAAGTGGAAAAACATTACATTTGAAAGACGATGCCAGCTGGCAGCAAACCCTAGTCTTAATTTCATACTTAAGATTCTCTTCCGTGGAGAGACCAAAAAAGAGGTGATTAGTCCACTGCATAGGGACAGGGAAGAAAAGAGAAAATCACTGAACAAAAATGTCCATTGTGTGAGCTGAAAGAGGAGAACCTCTACGAGGGAAAGAGGAGTGTTGCACCTCCAGGTCTGTGGAGTGACTCGCAGCGTGTACCACCTCACCCTGCAGAGAAACCCCTACATTCTATCTCGAGAACTCACTCCAAACCTCCCAGACAATGTGCCATGTTGCACGTGAATCAACGTTGTGTTCTGTGCCTTTGAGGCATCTAAATAGGGAAGTGCGCCTCAGTAACGGAGACAAGTGAGACCTCGCTAGATGCTTACAAAGATAAGACAGCTCTAATGTGAGCCTTTTACACTCGTCCTCTGATCATTGAGTGCACCTTCTTGTTTTATCACGCAGCTGTGCAGCATTTTCATTAATTCATTTTTTTTTTTTTTTTTTGATCGCCGATTTCCGAGACAGGCTAACGTTTAACGCCATCTGCTCTGCTAACAACAATCGTCCCTAGATAATAGCGCGGTGCATTGTGTCGTCACGTTCTTCAGAGCAAAAATGAGTTCTCAGCAAATGAGGCTTCTCTACCACAGCCCGTCAGTTTTAGGTGTTGGTAGCTGATGATAATCCACTACAGTACTTTTTTTTTTCTTGTGTCACCACATAATAAGTGTTATATTTTAAGTAATTTTCAGCATAAGAAGTACTTATAAAAATGGAAACAGACAGGCATTTGAAAGTCTGTTCCTTCGTTGTTCAGTAGAGTTCAATAACAGAGTGTGGGCCTAACATCTCGTTTCAGTTTAATAATGTATTAATACATCGGTTGTCAGCATTCTCTGGCAAAATGTTTTAGCTTGAGCTGAGTTTAACTACATGCATTGTTTAACAGATTCACAAATGTAACATAATATGTCGCTTCACAGGGTTTGTGGCAGCAGTATGAAGTAGATGGGGGGGTGGGGGAGTAAGTTAAAAGCCTGCAACTGAGGCGAGGGTGCTATCGAACATCCTTTAAATTGTTGGAGTGCAGTGCCCCCAAAACCACTAATGATGGACTTTAAACCACTTCTTTTTCTAAATAACATGTCTAACTGATGTAATGCAAAGTGAGTTTGAAGCCATTACATCATGTTATTAATTATCAGTAAAATATGATATAGTAATGAATAAAACCACTGGTACTGACACCATACCTCTTATGAATGTTTTTTGCATGACAAAAAAAAAAAAAAAAAAGCCGTAGTGCTAATTTAACAGTCGCCAGGGTGTGGTTGCAAGCTTATGCTTTTAAGCAGATGCTCAATGTCAAATTAATGCTAACAATTTTGTGATATATGCGATATGCGATGACATGAAATGTGATATTTATAGCAAGAGCATAATCTTGATCATTTTCTCAAAGTACCGTCAACTTTTTTCTTGATTTAAAATAAAGGCACACAATGAATTATCTGTGGTGGATTGGCACCCCACCCTGGGTGTCCCCTGTCCTGCGCCCTATGTGCTCTGGGATGGGCTCCAGGCTTACCCACGACACTTAACAGGATGAAGCGGTATAGAAGATGACTGACTGACAATGAATTATTCAGTTTAAGGTACCGTAAGGGCTAATTTAATGACAGCTTTGACAATGGCATCCCCTTGCAAATTACATCAGCCAAAGCTTGTTTGTGCATCCTCTGCTGTTTACAACCCAATAATCTGATTGGGTTCTGTGCACATGTTCTTTATTAATTTTTAATTTATTCTGAATCCATAAAATGCATGCATTCACACTTGAACACAAAGTCAACTGAAATATCAAAGGCACACTCAATTGTAAAGTAGTTTTTTTTTGTCCATAGAGAATTATAAAAAGATACAATTTTCCAGCAAAAGATGATTAAGAATTAAAACATTGTGTTATAACCTTAGGCTACACTTAAGTTCCATTATCATTTGTGATGAGTTCCTGAAGACATCAGGTTGCAGCCAATATGCAAAACCCTTCAGGTTTTAGGCCTCGCAGACAGACAGAAGGGGGCACAGATTACAGGCAGTAACAGCTACCCGGAGCTCTTTAATCGTAGCAGAGATGGAGCACTCCCCTCCTGCAAGTCATCCATCAGGTCTGGCGATACTCAGAACATTCACGAAGAAATCGCTCTCCATCAACGTGTGAAGAGACAAGGCAGGTGTGATGACCAATGTTCACATTTCCACAAGTCCAAAACAAGGCCAGAAATATTATGTCATTATGCATACTGTAATGCACACAAAATGAGCATTTTGTATGAGTCAAAATGTGTAATAAGTGCAGAATCTGAATTGTTTACATAGCTAAAGTCAAAAGCAATATTTTAAGATAATATGAGTGATCATAGTCAGGGTGCATACAAGCTATAGCATTCTCTGAAACATAAAGTAAAAGGTTCAATTTAAAATGTGATTTTTAAAGTGAAAATTGCAAAAAACAAACAAGTAAATAAAAGTGTTGCTTAAATATTTCAAACTACTTCAAATGATCAGCACGACTGCAGATATAAGAAGTTGGCAACACGAAGGGAATAGATATTTGTTAAGGACAGAATGGGCTATGTATTAAGCATCTTAATTATTTTAAAAACATTTCAAGCGGGTCACACATTAAAATAAAATATTTGATAGAAGTTTTGTTTTGGGCGCTTGGGGGTTAACTGACTTCAAATGACAACCTAAACATTTACATGCTGTATTTTGTAGCTGTTTCATGCAGACACACTGTAACTCATTTATAAAGACAGAACGACTTTGGTGAGCAAACAAGGAATGACATTAATGAAGAAAAATGAAGCAAATCATCATCTCTCCTGGTACCCTGTCAGACAAACTTTCGAAATTTTAAGGAAGGTTTTCGTTTTTTCCACTACAAACAGTGCACATACTCCTGTACCACACCAATGCATTAAGAACTTGAAATGTGTTATCAAACATGGATGTCTGGATTCCACTATTACCATTACCCCAACTCGTGTGTATGAATAACAGCTCCTTTCTTTTATAGCACGTCTCTGTCACTGTCGTCATAACAGACTGTACGAACAGGCAGTCGTTCTTTTTCCCTTGTTTTGTTTTATTGTTTCAAGCCTGAGTGTAATAGGCTGGGACACATCTGGCCTTTGAAACATCACTACCTTCCTGAGCTGAGATAGAAGCACCTTGCTCATAAAGAACAACACTTTAATTGGCAAGGATATCTGCCAGCCTCTTGTTCACAACAGACACGCCGCTGTCTGACACTGCATCTGAGAGAGTGAAACCTGGGTGAAGCTAAACACGCTAGGAACGTCCACTTTCATCAGGAGAGCCATTTCTGTGACAGAAATACCTGGACTACAGGCCGTGGGCAAGGAAATCAATAGGCACACGCAACATCAATGTGCATATTCTCGAGTCTAAAAGGAAGCTCACCCTTTCCTCAGGGAGTACATAGCTCCTCTAAGTTCTTCTTATCTTCTGCCATCCAAGCGCAATGCTATATTTGCCTCTACATATTAACTACAATTGGGATCAATTTTCAGTGCACTTCCAGTTTCCTGAATGTACCGTGGACAATTGATTGAAGCATGCTCTAATACTCAAGGCTGCCGACTTCAAATTACAGTCCGAAAGAGAGAGAGAGAGACAAAAAAGCTCTCAGTGTAGACGACCCAAATTATAGAGGAAAGGAGCCGCTCTGCGTTAGAAACCCTAATCTGCACGTTATCTCCCTGGAAATGACTCCACGTGTATGGATGGGAAGCTTCACCATAAGAGGATTTTTGCTAACTAAAGCCGAGCCAGAAAGGGCCTGTCTGCATATACAGTTTAAAGGCATGGATCCTTAAAGAAAAGCCACATAATAAGTGAGACGACATATGGGTCTGTGACAAGTGGCAACGAGTGTGGTAGTCGATAAGGACCTAGACTTGTGCTGAAAAGGCTGCTTGTCCATGTGTCATGGCCGCTTCTTGCTGTGCTGCCTGAACTACAGTGAAAACATCACGCCACGACTGGGTAAAGAATGCAGCAGTGAACTGTGTCAGTCCTTCTGGATAAAACCTACACAGATAAATGTAGACCATCAACCTAGCCTCTTTCTTCTTTTTTTTGCCTTTTTTGTTTACATAGACAAGATTCGGCACGTGTCACACCTGCACCAAGGCTGAAGCCACGTAAAAATCTAAACCAGCTCAGCTCTGGGCAATAACTCAAAATTCAATTCCTAGTAAAACATCACATGGTTGTCGAGGGCATGGAGCATTGTTGCGAGGGAGAGCATAACGCTAGACAACGGTGACACTTCAGGGATTAAAAAGGATGAAATGCGACAGAAAATCCATCAGGACAGGAAAAAAACAGTAAAAAAAATAAATTGTAAGGTAGTACATTTCTTGAACAGAAAGAAATTCAAAGCTTCTGAAGCCATAGACTTGGGTCCGTTCTTTCAATGACACAATACATTTACTTTTACCAGCTATCTGACACATACCTTATTATCCGACTAAATGAGACACTCCTATTCACCCAGTCTTTTCCCCCTGCTTCCTTATGTCTGTCAGCTAATGGAAAGCTGGTAATAAGCTGTGCCTTTATACATGATCCAGAATATAGAACCGACCCCCTGAGTCACGTCCAGCGTATCACTTCCACAGGCAGCTCCAGCCCTCCTGTGTGCTGCAGTAATAAACGAGCCGGAGCTGAAATATCAAGATGACCAGTTATTGCTGAGTAAGCACAATATCTATTTTGTACATAGTCTCGGTGGTGTGACAACTGCTCCGGGCACGTGAACAGCGGTCCCCTGAGAGACGCAGAGAGAATGTCAAACAGCAGCACGTCCTTACACCAAGGCATCCATGCTTCACATGTGAGAAAGGATGGACTTTTCTAAGCATGAGAAAGTAACATGGGATTTAAAATCTGTGGTTAAAAAAATCAAGGTAAGTACATATGTCACTTTGGTATTGCTTTAGAGGTAACATAATTTATTATAAGAGCCGCATTCGCCTTTGCGGACAGTGGATTCACTACGGCTTCAAAGTGTTATTCTTACGACAGAGTTGTTACAGCAACACAGCACGCAACATTCAATGGTTTGTTTGTGCTTGAGTCTGAGGCAACCCTTTGAAAACAAAGAAAATACGTCTGCGACAAAATATCAAAACCCTGAGAGTACGACATCTCCCTGGCAAGAGTGTGGAGGAGTTTTCAGAGAAGGACGACTGTCACCTTGCACCTCAAAACCAAGTTTAATCAAGGACGGTCTCAGTCAGAGGAGAAAAGGCCATTTCTGTGGGTCAGAAATGACATTTTACAGCCACACGCTGGTCCGAAAACATATTCTGCTCCAAGGCCAATGCCACCACCGCTCCGACCCCAATAATGTTTCCGTTTCAAATCTCATTCCCACTAGCTGCCATTGTGACCGGCGCCATTACAAAGCGGTGCACTAGAAGCGGTCGGCCGTCTTGCAATTATGAACCATAAACAGAGAAGCAAACATAAAAGAAAGGGATCATTTTTCCAATTTCTCTGACAAACGAAGCGCTAACTATATTGATGCATCAGTTTGGGATTTCTTTCGTGTCAATAAGTCAAGAGTGTTAAGAAATAATGTGTGCAGGAATCAGCACAAACGCTCAGGTTTTGACGCGTGACCTCTTGCACCAGCTAGCTTCAACACCATTGAATGTCAGGCAGGAATTTTATGAGCAAAAGGACACACAGCACCATGTGAATGATGTCTACTGTACTTTTAAAACTTGCTTTTTCTCAAGAATTTATACATGCAAAATGTGTAGCTCTGAAACCACAGGCCTTCCTTCACCTCTTACAACTGAACATCTTCAAGGTTTTTTGAAAACTAGACATAAAAGCTTTTTAGAAATAGAAATCTAAATAGATATAAACAGATACACTCCAGTTCTAAACAACAAAGATATTCTCATACCAAAATCTTGAAAGACCTCAATGAGTCGATTTAAAGTATAGGATTAATTAGTTTGGATTTGAATATAACTAATATGGCAACAAAATATGTGACGCTTCTCTATAATTAAACAATAAATTTACTATTCTCTGCAGATAGCATCAGTCCTATTTCCTTTTTAATAAAGTACATACATTTTTGGGTTCTGGTATGTGACCAAATGTTTTAATCATATAATTTCCATGACCATGGGCTGTCAAATATATTTTCTAAATAACACTGGCTGTACCCATTGCAATACTGTATTATTTCTCTTAACCAAGAAGGTACATTATGTTCCATCCATTATCTTAACCACTTCATCCTGGTGAGGGTCACAGGGAAGCCTGGAGCCCATAGGGCACAGGGCAGGGCACCAACTCACCACAGGGCACATACACACAATGGACAATTTGGACACACCACTCAACCTAACCTGCATGCCTTTGGGAGGAAACCAGAGCACCTAGAGAAAACCCACCAAGCACAGGGAGAACATGCAAACTCCACACACACAGACCCAAGGCAGGAATTGAACCCCAGGCCTGGAGGTGGGCAGCAATAGTGCTAAGCACCACACCACCATGCTGACATTATGTTCCCTTGTGGTTAATTAAAATTAACAGCATTCTCATTGTTGTAAATAAAAAAAAGTCATATTAATTTTCAGACGTGTGCAGAATGATCTCTATAAGTCTTCAATGCCTTGCATTGCAAAAACATAACTTTTTCTTTTTTTGCACTTGCTTGGTGCTTTTGAGAATTTAACAGTTTTGCTTTGCAGTTGCAGCTTTGTTGCGTATCTCCGTACATGTCAGGCTAGGTCACTAAACTTAAAACGACATAGTGAATACAGCCAGATTTTCTTTTTCAAGGTGTCACTTTCAACAAATCCAGATGCCATAAAAGATGATTGACCAAGACCGAGCCACAGTAAAACTCCCCGAGGGCATTTACCTGTTGCTCTGCGACATCTCAGGTGGAAATTCCACTTCATCGACACACGGGGGCCCACCTCAGTCACGTTCTGTCCACTCTTCAAATGGCCATTTTAAGCAGACTGTAGACACGTAGGACTACATCCTCTGATGTGTGTGATATTGACAGGACAGCTTTAAGAACAGTGATTTTTTTTCTACAGATGTAGCACACAATGACTAAGGGCTACTTGTCCGTTCTTGCCTACTGGATCATCATGCCGCTGCCCTGTGAACAGTGGACTTGATCTGCCTCTAGCAGGACTGCCCTGATCTGACTGGCTCCTTTATAAGAGAACTGCATCAACCGACCTGCTTTACCTGCCGTGAGAGATTACTATTATTATCATGGATTAGGAGAACATTTTATTTCCCTTGGTAAATTCGTGTTGATCAAAACAGTTGGCATTCCAGAATACACTGTGAGAAGCTTTGGGCTTCTGTTAAGATATAGGCCATGTGGCCCTGCAATAAATGGAATGACTGGAACATGTTCAAATAAGACAGACCTGGAAGCCACAGATAGGGGCATAAACACTACTGAAAAATTATATGTATATCTCTGACTTTCTTTCAAGTTTGTATTGAGACGCCGATACAGTATGTGACAGAGAATGCATTGCTCATTATAATGTGGGCAAAATTCATAAAGGATTTCAATTCATTATTCCCAATTGTAGTTAATATGACCAATGCTTTGTGGTGGGTTGGCGCCCTGCCCTGGGTGTCCCCTGCCCTGCGCCCTATGTGCTCTGGGATGGGCTCCAGGTTTCC
>JABJVR010000199.1:0-21679 GCA_025773905.1 Chitala chitala | reverse complement strand
CAGACCCAAGGCGGGAATTGAACCCCAGGCCTGGAGGTGCGCAGCAACAGTGCTAACCACCACGCCACCATGCCGCCTCCTAAAAAAAAATCAAGTGTTCATAAATTGTTCTCTAATTTTGATCTCCACTGTATATCCTGGGGTGTGATTAAGGATACATCGATGATATTTTCAGCTGTGTTCACTATGTGTTGTAGTGTCTATTGATTGTAAGCAGTACAGCTCCTATACCACAGAGTGATACAGATGGTGAAGATGCTCTCGGTGGTGCTGCAGTAAAAGGAACACATGATAGATAGGGAGGCTCTCGCCCACTTCAGTTTGCAGAGGAAGAAGAGGTGCTGCTGAGCTTTCTTGGCCAGTGCTGTGATGTTGGTTGTCCAGTAGAGGTCTTCACCGACGTGCACCCGAGAAATTTTACACTGTTCACTTTCTCCACAGCAGAACTGTTGATGGTCAGTGTGGTTGACATATGTGGCCTCTCCACAACTCAATAACAATCTCCTTGGTCTTACTCACATTAAGGTGGAGATTGCTGTCTTTGCACCACATGGTCAGGCAGCTGACCTCCTTCCTGTAGTTTGTCTCATCAATTATTGTTGGAGATGAGACCTACAACTGTCGTATCATCTGCAAACTTCACTACATGATTAAAGTGGTGAAGGTTGGTGTGCATTCAAGAGTCAACAATGTGAAAAGCAGGGGTTAGTTAGTTCTGTTATTATGGTGTCATACAATTATAATTGCCCAGCCCACATGGGCTTACAGCATGCCAAATAAAAAATATACAGATAATCACTACCTTGTCTTATTTTCCATGCATTAAATACAAATTTCGCTAATTTAAACACCTCCATATTGAATAACCATAATAAGTTTTCCTCATCCTTCAATGTCACAAATGTGGACTTCTCATATAACACACCAAAAATAGTTTTCCTTAAATCTTCATAGTACAGACACTTCAGAAAATGTAACTCGTTCTCAGTGCAACCTAAATCGCACATTTCACACAGTCTATCCCCTTCCTCAATATTTTTAAATCTCCCCACTTTTAATGCCAAAGGCGGAATACTAGGTCTCAAGTGAGCAAGCAGCAGTACCTCCACTGTAGCAGTGTATGCTACAATTCAATTCAGTACCATATGAATGTTTAAACAAAACATAAGGCCTTAGCTTCTGTTTCATTCTAATACCTTCTAATCATTTTTTTCTGGCAGATGCATTGTAATTAACTTAATGCTACATCTTAAATTGTTTCTTAAAACATGTTGAAGTTCTTCCATAATAGAGTTCCTTAATCCATGGTGAATTATGCTCTTTACTCCATAGAAAAATCTTCTTTGTTATCCTATCATCACCCATGATAATCAAACGATTCCACAATCTTATCAATTCACATTTCCGCCTGACGGATTCCAAATCATATCTCCTTGAATAGCCAGAAGAGGGGCAAATTTATGTACACCTAATAATTTATTCTCTTTATATCCCCATATACCAGCAGCATAATTCAATATTGGAGAAACACAAACATGACGCAGTTGGGTATATGTAGAATACCCCAGATCTCTGCATGCTTTTAATTTATTAATTACTGACCCCATTCTCAAAAATCATATACTCATCAAAGGTGAATCCTAAATATTTACATTGAGTAAAATATTCTAAAACCATAAAACCATAAAAAATATTTTCAGACCCATTTTCCTGCCCTTTTCCCTAAAATAAATGACTTGGGTTTTACTTTGATTAAGAGCTAATCTCCATTTATAGAACCAATCAAATATGATGTTTAACATACTTTTAGATTTATTAATCCCAGAAGGAAATTTCTTCTTTGCATTCAACCCATCCCCTGAGGGGAACAGCAGGCTGCTAGCTGCATGCAACCGCCCAGGGAGCTAGTGCAGAGTGTCTTGCTCAAGGACATACCTGGTTGTGCTGGGATTTCAACCGGGCGACTTCCACAGCCCAGCTTGATGTTCTACCCATTGAGTCACCAGGCTGCTAATAAAACATTGCTTTTGCTCATCAACCAAATATTTAACATTTTCTAAATAATGATATAGTGTGGTATTTAAAAAACTGGAATTACTTCAAATACAGTACTAAGTAGACTAATAACCCTGTAATTAAGTGGAATTCTCAGATCACTTTAAAGGATTTAGGAATAGGCTTAATAATCAATTTATACTACATTGAAGGAACCAAACCAAATTTGAAATAGTATTTAAACAAATAAAAAGAGCCTTTAAAAGGGATGGGGATTTCAAAATCTCATTGCTTTCCTCAATTTTACTTCATCTATTGCATCTTGAACTTCCTCTACAGTAACCACATAATTTAGACATGTATTAGAAAAATTATCTACCTGAACCATATTATCCTCTAATTGATTTTTTAATTCACATATCTTAACAAATGATCTGTAAAAAGTAGATGAAACTGAGTTTTCTGGAACCAATTCAGAAAAATCCTCTTCCCATTTTTTTATGCACGCATTCCTCTCTGTATTTGATACTTTCCATCCATCAATCCAACCATTCTCTATACTGCTCGTCTAATACAGGGTCGCGGGGAGCCTGGAGCCCATCCCAGGAGCAGGGCAGGGGACATCCAGGGCATGGTGACTACCCACCACAGGGCAATTTGATACTTTCATTAGACAAAATTACTTCCGTAGATATTTCCTGTACATGCCTACGACCCAGCTTATTAACTTCTCCCCGAACTCAATGAGGATCATTAGTATGAAAATATTCAATCTGAATAACTTGCCGTCTTAGAAACTATCTGTTATAAAATCTTAAACTTTTATCAAATATAAAGGTTGTATGTCGATATTTATCTTTCAGTTGCTGCCTGACCCCAGGGGTCTTACACTTAAGGCCTCTCTGCTATTTTCCTATACCTCCATAATTTTTGGACATGTGAATTCCAATGCAGTTTACCCTGAGCTCTATTGGGAACCTTGTCATCATCTACAAATTTAACTTTCTTTGCCTGCATCAATTTCAGACACTTCCAGACACCTGCACTTTATTTCAGCAACGGACTGAGGACACATCTTTGGAGGACTCCTGTGCTAAGTGTGACGGTGCTTGAGATATTGTTGGCAACCTGTACTGCTTGTAGTCTCTAACTGAAAAAATCCGGCAACCAATTACATAGAGAGGTATTGAGCCCCAGCTGGTCTAAATTGCAGATTAACTGTTGTGGGATGATAGTGTTTAAAACAGAACTGAAATTTATGAACAGCATTCTCACGTATGAATCTTAAGTGTCCAGATGGGTGAGGGCTGGGTGGGGAGTAGCACAGGTTGCATCTTCAATGAACCTGTTTGTTCAATATGCAAGCTAAAAAGTGTCTAGGGTTGGAGGGAGGATGGATTTTATATTTTTCATGATTAGCCTTTCAAAGCACTCAAAGTTCACTTCACATTGGCTGCAGACAGGCACAAGACCTTGGCATGATGGGGGAGTAGTCTTCTGTGGAGGCATGTTGTTTTGGCTTCAAACCGTGCAAGAAAGCTGTTGAGGTTATTCAGCAGAGAGATGTTACTGTCACAGGTTTGTGGTGTGCGTTTGTAGTCTGTGATGATCTGGATACCGTACCATAGACTCCATATGTATCTGCTGTCTTTGAAGTGACAGGCTATCTTGTTTGTGTACCTTTGTTTGGTTTTCCTGATGCCATGGCACAGGGTCGCTCTTGCTGTTCTCAGGCCAGTATTAACCCTGGCTCTGACCTCTGGCAGCATTCCTAAACCACAGTAGCCTTTAGACCTCCCTTGTCATCCATGGCTCCTGATTGGCCTGAGTGATGATAGTCTCATGCTAGTCACATCATCAATGCATTTACTGTTAAAGGAGGTAATAGCTGCTGCATAATCTTAAATATTTGTGTGATTGTTGTATGTAGCTGTCTCCTTAAACACTTCCTAGATTGTGTAGTTAATATAGTGGTATCTAAAATACTTTAGACAATAGTAGTGTTTAACACATCTATTGCATTGTTTAGAAAAAAAATAATCTACATTCTGTTTCAGTGTTTGTTTTATAGTTTTTGTCTGTTGGGACAGATAATAGATTAGCAGTAAGAAATGTATACACGCGTAAAGGAAAACCATTTCGCATGTAATGAATTGAGTTTAAACTCTGTACACAATATTACAATTTGTCTGCACCCGTCAAAGGAGAACACAGTTTGTGTACTCCAGTACCTTAGCTTGTCTCTAAGGCCATCTCGTCTAACAGTGTTTCGGGGTTTACATATTTTGTCTCAGCTATTAGTGAATGTAATCAGTTTCATTTTTAAGTGCCATTACCTGGCTGCTGGATTTGTGAGTTATTTATTGTGCTGGTCCAGCACAGAGTTTAGGAAGAATGAAAACCAAAGGGACAACAACAGTGATTATCAACAGCTAGCACTGAAAGCCTGCCATTAAACCAACCAGTGTGATTTGACTTTAGAAGTGGAAATCATTTTATCAAACAAGCACAGGTTGCACTATTTCTAAACATCAACGATGTCAGCTCCACTTCTCAGTGAGTGGTATGTATTCATGTTTGGGTTCCAAATTTCCAAACCACTTCATTAGCACCACTGTTTTAACACTTCAAAGATTTTTTTTTACAATGGATTAAAGCCATTTGGCTGTGGAAAAAAAAACATTTCAATTCTGTATCCTGGAGTAAAATACTTTTTCACTATAATCAACTATTTATTCAATAACTCTGGTTATCTTAGATAAATAATTAGGAGTTTAATTCATTTCATTTGTATTTGATGTCTTTGTAGCTAGTTCCAGAGATTGTTACTTTCAAGGGAAATTCTACATCTCTAATTGCCATAAAAGAAATTGCAAAACTGGTAATATTTTGAATGCTGTTTTCTTTTTACCAATGAATTTCTTGCAGTCTTGTAGATGTAAAAATGCATGCATGTATTCACCATAAAGTGCATAATCACTCTCAGTTTTTTTATACAACATGCTTGCTGTCAATGAGACCTGCAGTACTGTTTTATTTACTTTTACTTTTATTTCCCATTGCCTTACATAAATTGATTTCTATGTGTTTGTTCATTTTTTGTTAAAGAAATAAAGATAATTTCTGACATGGAACATCTGACAGCAATAATGCTTGGAGGTTCTTGTAAGATTCATTTATCAGTGTTACAATGCAGTATCTGGTATCTAGCTATCTTAAAATGAAATCTGTTCATTTCAGTTATGTATGTTAATTGAGAAAGTTTTTTTAATTGGTGTTTTATCAAATTAAAACTAAACTAACAAATGGAAAATTACTTCAAACATTCTTTATCCCAAAGCAGCCCACAAACTGAAAACCAGGGCTGATTTCTCATGAATGTATTTTTATTTTGTAGGTGATAAAAAACAATGAGTTTATTAAACTATGGACAATATTCATAGTTACTACAAAAATAAACTTTAGCACCAGTCAAAGGTTTGGATACATTTGTTTAGCCTAGATTTATTGCATACACAATAACATAAATGTATGTTTTTGTGAGAACTTAAAAATGAAAACACATGAGCAAAAAAAAACTGAGTATTAAGCCCACAGAATTTCCCATTGGGGATGAATAAATAAATAAAGATACTAACTTTATCATCTATCTATTTATCAAGCCCTTGCTTTGGGACACCTCTAAAATGTGGTATACAAGTTCTACAGACTCAAAGCCAATCACTGCTCTGTCAGTATACTGTCTAATGAAGATGAGGATTTCTTCATCGTTTGCTTTATATAGCTTAAGCACTAAGTGTTTTCAGGGAGTTTACAGTAAGCATATGATCAATGGTGAAACACAGGATAATCAAAGGTTATAAACTAGTTATTTATATTGAATGTAGTTTCTTTAATGACAAAACACTTTAACATCAAATGTTGAGTTGCAGACTGATAACAAAGTCAAATTTTAGGACTTAAGCATAATATCTGATTGCATGTGAGCATTGTAAAATAAATATTTCTCAGCTGTTTCTATAAAATAATTTAAGACATTTATAATTTGCATAAATCATTGGTAGTCGAACACTAAGTTTATGTTAGCAACACTGGTCCAAGGCTACAGCCTATGTATAAGAAACATATGTCTCTCACACTAAACAGCTTAGCAACAAATGCAAAAGCAGTATAAGCTGTGAGGGACTGGAAAGACTGCTCTGTCTGACTATACTTAAAGACCAGGGGTCACATTTAGAGGTGTGGGCGTAATAGATTCTCTTTGGATTAGGACTATGTACTCTACACTGTTACATATGTGTTAAAAACAACTTCATTTCTGCTGTTAATATAATGGCTATGAGAGAGAAAAACAGCAAAAGAGAAGGTTCACAGCAATGTGTGTCTGTGAGCACATGCAGGGGTGTGTGTGTGTGTGTGTGTGTGTGTGTGTGCGTTTGTGTTTGTTTGAGAGAGAGAGAGAGAGAGAGAGAGAGAGAGAGAGAGATGGTGCAGCCTTCGTGACAGGGAGGCTGAGTATGGCAGTGTGGGAAACTACAGACAGAAGCACTGAAATCATCTTCTTTTTTCGTAGATCAGAGGCATACACAAAAAGAACTGTCATCAGATTTAAGCAAACCCATGTAAAATCAGCCAACCCTGTATGAAGAAATAATCTGGTCCACGGAACCCTTTCTCTCTGGAGACATCCATTAGAACTCAGCTAAGTGTAGATGCTACACCTCAGTGAAATTGTTCCCTGACAGCAAAAGTCTCCTTTAATGAAACATCACTTAGATGCTGAATTTCTGCCACAGGTTCTCCATTCAATTGATTCTGCCTGGAATTTCTCCCATGAGTAGTAGTTGACCATAGTTGACCATTACAGGACTATGTTTCTTAGCTAAGGTGGGAACCCTTGGAACCCTTAGCAGAAGCTTGTGAAATTTTAAAATTAAGGTTTATTTAGATACTGTATTTAGTATTACAACACTAATGAATAAACCTCCTGATAGTGCAGGCTTAGTGACACTGGCTGTCCCACTATGTCAACAGCTACTGACGCCTCTCCTTAGAGAGCCACTATTGTATTTCTGCCAACGCTTGCATTCCATTGAAGCAGATGCCCATTTATAGACCACGATCTCTCTTGTCAAACATTGTGATGTGCCTTAAAGTTCTTTGAAGTTAGTCACTGTTTGATCACCTTACTAATTAACATACAATGTTATGGTGGTTCAAACACAAGATCCAAAACAAGTTATTGCACTGAAAAGGAGAGACCTCTTTATTCCTAATGAAAAGCAGCATTGCCTAAGCCATTTGGAAGGACAGCAACAAGACTCAGTGTTTATAAATGTGTAAAATCATAGCTGCCTGAGTTACTTAATATACAACAACCTAAAATCTGTCATAACCATAGCTAGGAAGTGCAGAGAGCAACGCCTAAGCATTCTGCATTGCCAGAAAAGGCAGTTCTATTTGCTTTTTCCAAGCACATGAAAATTAACACTAAACAAAACATTTTTCTGTGAGAAATTACAACTTACAAGTGGTAGTAACCCTCACTAAAGTACCACTTTCCACATTTTCTCTCTCAGACTGGTGATGGAGTTATCAGCAGAACTTGATATTTCCTGTTGACTTTCGGTAGGGAGATTTTCAGACGATGTTATTATAAACATTCATGCAGCATCTTTTGCTTTCCAAGACTAACATACCTATAGATAGCAGCTAATGATTTTAGTATAGTGACCTAAAAATACCCAAGCTTTCATATGAACCTGAAATGTGCAGTATCAGTGCACATCAGGACGGTGAGGCAGAGAGACGGTAAACCAAACTGAAAACACATTATCTAAGAGCTGGGGTGTGGGTCACGCTGCCCCCCAGTTCCGCCAATGGTTAACATGGTTTATTGTCAAAATAACCTCAAGCATCAAATGTCACCTGCTATCTCGTTTAACATAATTACAAACCTATATCTTATCTAGCAAGAAACATCAAATTGGTGATTTTTTTCTTCCTTTTCCACACAATCAACATTCTAGTGATGAGGAAAATCTCCAGTTTGCTCCCCCAAATCTCTGTGCTACTTTAAGCTCTTGGTTATCAGTCAACACCAGCACTGAGGCTGGCATAATGCCACTAAATGAGACATTTTCCATGCAGAGCAGCAAATGTAAGCAGCTGTATAGAACACCAGGCTTTCATCTGAGCTCCTGTCTGTAGTTTTCATTGTTCATTAGACACTGAACAGATTACATGACTGTTTATCTTGAAGACATGGACAGTGAGGATCTTTCTTGAGATGGGATCCTTCCCTCACGTGACCATAAAAAAAAAAAAAATGTGTGTACTCTGGTATGTGTGAAATATGCTGCAAATACAGAGGTTGTCTGGGTGTGCTAATTTTAACCTCTTTTCACTTCGTCTAGCTGTTCTTCTGGCTTGACTGCACCAGTTCCCAAAGGTGGCTGTGAAAGGTGTGAAATAGGTGTGAAATTGGTGTTTTAACGGTCTGAGCCCCTGCTATCCAAGTCATCCCGTACAATGCTGCTGATCCAATAGGACGACTTTGGTCGTGACTCCAAGACCACACAAATACACATTGGCATACAGCTGTGAATGTCCTGTCTGCTTCGTGTCACTTTGTGTCAATAAACAGTCTGCTTTGTGTCACATCAGACTGTTAAGAATAGATGATCTTAAGAGGAGAATCTTTGGTCATAACCCTTACAGATTGGGTCGAACTATCCAAACATGCCTACAGTGGCTGTAATGGCACAAATGAAGCATGTACTGGTTATTGTGTAAGGTACTAAACATGAGAACTTTGGGGAAAATATAACAGTATGCTCTTTCCTGTTAACACAACACTGTTACATGATTACAGCCAAAGACAATAAATAGTAAACAGAGATGGTCTGTGCCAAACAGCACTCCTGGTAACGCAGAGAACGCTTCAGTGTACTGACAAGTGGCCTGATCCCTGAAACACTGCAACCACTGTACTCCTCTTGACCATGTGTGGGATGGTTCATATGACCATCATCCACTAGATGGCGTCAGCTCTGTTAGCAGAGGCATCAGGAGCCGAAGGAAGATGATGTCATTTCTACTCTGGAACTTAACAAATGTGATATCTTCCCTAGGGTAAAATGTATCAACACCCGTTAGCTCGGCCTGTACACACCAGTAATGTCGGTTTAATTACAAGAAGACTGATGCACCAATATTTCCACCTTTCTGTCTGTGGGAACGGCCTAAGCATTTGTGAACTCAGTCCTCATCCTGGAAGAGTTCATGGAAATTTAAAACACTAGCATTAGCTAAGCATCTCATTCTTGGTTATTCCCCAGACGACTAACAGTGAAACTACTGTGTCCAGCCACTGGTGGTTCGATCTTTGGGTGGTTTTTGTCTCAAGGCCTGCTCACCCCACCGCAGATGTGTAGTTCATAGTTTTTTTGTCAGGTTTTAAACAATACGCTTTACAAATAAAATCATCAATGAATTGAAATTAGTGTATCGCTTTCAATCAAGTTCTTCAAATTTCTACATGTAAAAAAAATTTAATCTTTCACTTAGTTTAATAATAATTAGTCATTTAGCAAATGCTTTTATCCAAAGCAACTTACAACATCTCATATGCGTATTACCTTGCGCTGGGTGTCTTGCTGAAGCACACACCAGGTAGCTGTGCTGGGATTTGAAGCAGGAGACTTCTGCATCCTACCCTGATGTTCTACCCATTGAACCACCTGCATTGTATAAAAACGAACAAACTGCAGCTCAGTTCAAAAGATGATGTGCCACAGTTTTGCTTCTGCATTCTAAATTAGAACATAAGTAGAGCAACAGGTCATGCCGTGTCCTCCCCATTATTACAGAGACAGTTAGTCAACGTCTACAGTGCAATTAGTACCAAAAACAATGATTTTATGAAAAGTGTTTAAAATCCATAATTACCAAGGCTCACTCGTTTGCCTTGTCCTGTTGTTTACTTTGTAAAAAGGCACAAGGTGTGCCTGCCAGTAGCTTCACTGGATTTTCCCTTTGTGTTGTTACCACCCACCATAATGCTCAGCACATAGGAGGTATTCTGATAGCATGCTTCTACTTACCAAACATTATTTTAATACTGACATTTCTTTAAACAATTAAAGCTAAAACCTCTTAATATTTTCTAAATGTATGCCTTGTTTCTTTATATTTATTTTTTAGTTATTCTAAAAACATGTATTATTAATTTGGTTTATGAAGATTAGTGGCTTTTTGCTTTCAGTTTAATTGACTGAAAAATGTTAAATGCTCGGGGTGTCCCAGCTCCTTTTCCACAGCTTTGTTACTCTTTATTACTCTACTCTAATATTTTTACTGGCCATAAAATAAGTAAGCTATGCATCACACCTAGAAAATGTGCTAAATTTAACATGTAAAAAGAATACACAGAAGCATTGTATTTGTCCCTTACCATTTTAATGATCAGACATGGCAATACATTCATATAATACCACATTTACCACCACAACATTAATAGTGTTTTTGGAAAGAAACACTCCACTGACGATATATCTTTAATCCTATTTCAGAGGCAGCTAAATGCAGTAAACTCAGTAACCCTAAGGGCTAAAATACTGCAGAAAGCAAGAAAGGGATCAAAAATTCAATGCGCTTTAATTCAGTAGCGCTACGAGCCTATCTCTACATGTTCTATGCTTCTGGACCTCTTTGGGTACTGGCTAATTCCAGCACAGTCAGGCTGTTTTCTCTGAGTTTCTCAGATACCACCTCTGACCCTTATTCAGTCTTAACTGCTCAGCCGTTTCCCTGACCATCCCTCTGTGAGTCTATAAAAACTCTGCTTTTATGTAGACTGTATGACATGCATGCTTTACAATGAGGACAGGAGGGCTCTGTGAGGAGCCACCCCTGTAATGCGTGTGTGTGTCTGTGCACAACATAATACGCCTCTGTGAGCCCTACTGACATTGAGGACAACTTGGCTTCAGTGCAGGATCAGATCTTCTCACTAGAAACGGAGCTTGTGGGAGAGGTGACAGAGCTGGTGGCGGAGGTGACCGAGGTGGAGGTTCCGTTGCCATCGGAAACAGAGATGGGGTCTGGCGAGGCGCTCTTGCTCCGGTAGTGGAGAGAAAGGGGCTGGCGGATGTTAAGGCGGTCCTTCTCTGCTTCCAGGTCCTCGTCGTACCTCTCCTCCTCGTCACTGTGGTGGGGGGAGGAATGTCGGGACAGAGCCGGTGACGGGGGCACAGAGGCCGGACGAGGGTAACAGAAGCCCTTCTTCTGATGGCAAGACAGAGCAGAGGACAGGGGTGCCAAAAGCAGGGCAGTTAAAGCAGGGCAGTCAGACGCGAAAACCGTAGCCAGACTGATGGCAAATGGGCTAGGAGTTAAGCAGGCACTTACAGAGGCCAGGTCCTGAGGCTCGTAGTAGTACGTGTCCGGGAAGGCTTTGGCCAGCGCCATGTACCGTGCTGTAATATAATACTGAGAAACAGGAATCAATGCTGAAAAACACCATTTAAACATTAAATGCTGACATATGTAGAGCAAGATAATATAGCCCCCCCAAATCCCACCATCCCACTCACCCTGCCCAAGTACCGCCAGTCCAGCAGGTCACTCAGGCGCTCAGTGCGGTTCCTCTGTATGATCCGCTGACGCCGACTCTGCTGGCAGAACTGCAACAGGAAGGAGGTCAGCTGATTACACGACTCGTCCACGTTGCGGTACCGCCGGTCCAGGATGTAAATACCTGGAGAAGGAACAGAGAGGATGAAGAAATTGTTGGTAGCATTCAGTACACTGCTTTCTTTTCAAGCCTTTGCTTGTGCATGTAGCTATGCTAAAAAAAATGGGTGACTAACCGTATGCGGAGGGGTCAGCAATGTGCTCCTCCATGAAGCAGCCAAAGCCAGAGAGGTTGGTGGAGATGGACGGGATACCCATGACTGTGCACTCAGCTGAGAGCAGCATGGGCACAGCAAATCAGAAGCTCAGTGCACCTTCAGGTTTCATTAGCGTGATGCTATTTAGCGTGTCTTTACCGCTTTAACTCTTGCTCTCAAAACCCGGATACATTCTGCATTAACACAAGTGCACGTCAATTACAATTATGAGCAGCAAAGCAGTTATGGTCACCATAGTTCTGGAGCGGGAGCCTGCGAGAATGTACAGGACATGTAGTCTTCTGCATTTAATTGCTGAAACAAGCGTTCAGTTGCAGAAAGAAGCATTTCATGCACTCGTCAGTCAAAAGCTGGGGGTGCTCTGCAAGGTCCTGGAGGACCTGTCAGATAGGGACACTCGAAGCATTTACACACACACACACACACACACACACGACAGCATCAGCACAGACTGGCATACCAGGCGTGTATCCCCAGGGCTCGTAGTAAGAAGGAAAGACACCAAGATGACAGCCTCTCACAAACTCCTCATAATCCATGGGCAGGAGAGGGGAGGTAGAGGACAGAAACTCGGGGTGGAAAATCACCTAGAAGAAGATGGGGAAAACTGTCACCATATCAACAAGAACACACCTGTACTGTTTTTCCATAGCAACTACCTAATATAGTACTGACAATATACAGACACCACATCGCTGTGTATGAAGACTTCATCACTTTTACGTGCCTGGATTAAATTTTTTTTTTTAGGTTACACCTCATTTTATATTCTTATGGCCACTGTACAGTACAACTGAAGTAACATCCCCCAGCCGTGCACCTTGACCCTGTCTGCAGAGTTGTTAAAAAGGCCTATTCTGCGAAGACAGTTGAGAATGGGGTCGCTGCCATCATCCAGCATGTTGTGGGTGCATATGGGGGGCAGGCATTGCCTCTGTGTCCCGAAGATGGCCCGCTTCATCATGGTGAAGTCTTCCTTGTCCAGCATCTTCGACACATCCGGTAACTGGCCCCTAAAAAATGATTTGGAAGGACACCACATTGGTTTTGCTTCAGTGCAACCAAACCACTGTCCTTCGGGTCATTCCATAGTCATTTTTCATAAATAATCAGAGATTTTGGCATGTAAACAAAACACTGATAATCAAGTCAGCAAACAAACATGGATCCTGAACTTTACAACTAACCTGGAAATTAACAGATTAAAAAAAGACCAGTTAAATAAAAGGAGAGCACTAAACATTACCGAAGGTATAGTCCTACAACAAGCGGCCGATGTAATTAATAAAACACTCACACCAGGAGAGACTCATATAACTTTTTTCCAAACTTCTCTTTCACAATTTGAGCAGTATCCCTGTAATGGAGAAAAAAAGGACATGCTTTATTAAAAACACAACGGAAACAATTATAACTTCATTTGGGGGGAAAAATGCAAACCATGCAATTTTTAAAATTATATTTTTAAAACTCTAGCCATGCACTAGTAAATTTAGCTTCTGACAAAAACTAATTTAAACTCCCCAGCTGAGCTGGTAGAGGAGAAACTAAGATACTTAAAAACTGTTGTTCTCTTCTGTTGAAGCAGCTTGTAAAAATTAAACGTATCAAGATGAGCAGATTAAGAAATGAGCACATAGTGATCGCAAGGTGACACCAACAAAACAGTGAAAATACATACAGACAAAAGACGCTTCCTGCAGAGTCAACACGAGTATCACGTGTTGAGCATGTGAGACCGTGAATGCAGCGTGTCCTCTATTTAAAGCATACTTAAGAACAAAAGGAGGTGACCAAAGCACTGTACAGTACTAAAACAAGAAGCATCCACATATAACAGGAAATTCACAAGACAGAAAGCAAATTAAAACAAGTAAAAAAAAAAACAGGTAAAAACATGTAAACAAAAAGTAAAATAAGGTAAAATGCAGTAGAATGTAAAACAAAGTGAAATCAGAAAGCCAGTGCGAAAAAATGGGTTTTGGAGTCTGGAAATTTCTAATGTAGAAGCAGCTAATATGCACCATTCCAAGTGTAGTGGCTCTGCCCATGCCACAATCAACACGTGACCCTGCCACACACCCCTTTACGACTCTCTTTTCGACCTCTACACAGGTGAACATTTGACCCTCCCATCCAGCCACCCACCACTTCTCACTTGTGCTGCAAACTCAGAGCAACAGCTAACCACAGCAAACATGAATTTCACCAGTAAGTGTTTTTTAAGGAAATCACTGCATGCTCACAGTGCCGACAGCACAGAAGACCCCATCGTTGTGTACGGTAGCATTACCAGAGCTGTTTCCTGACTGCCTGTCCCTTCAGAGTCTCCACGTTAAAGTTGTTAGTACGAGCAGGCATGATGAAGAACGCAATGACCGTGACATCACTGTGGTTTACCTGAGAAAGAAGCACAGACAAACTTTACTACTTTTATTAGTGTTCAGCTCTTCCAGGCTATGTGTGCTGATATTAACATATAAGCAGTGATGACAATTCAAGAAATTAGCATGTTAACATTTAACACTATGCATCATATATCATAACAGCATGAATAAGTGTACAATATATGAGAATTATTGACGTTATTTAAGGATGGAACATAAGCTAATTGTACATAATTTTAAATAGTGTATATTAGGATACCTATTAGTTGAATGGGCAAGTACCATACTAATTATATTATATATATATATATATATATACACACACACACACACACACAGTTAAGTATTGCATGGTGATAATTGCTTAAGTATAAGGAAAGTAGATTTCTGTAACTAAATTAGAAAGTGCATCTGATGTGAAAGACTTGTGCCTGGATCACCATCATCGTTCGTGTTACGCGAAGAGAACAAAAGAGAGCACATATGAAACTGGTTACAGCACAGCACTGACCCTGAGCAGAAAATTCAGTCGGGCCAGGGACTCCAGAAACAGGTCAGCTCCTTTGTTAGAGAACTCGTATCTCCCAGCAATGAAGAGGAAGACAGCCTTGTCAAGATTAAAATCCAGGTGTCTGATAGACAGACACACTCGTTTTATTTCACATCCTACACACTGACATGAAGCATCATATATAGTACATCTCTGAGTAGCAGAGTAGCACAAAGAAGTGCATTCTATGAAATAGTAAGTGAAAATTCCCAGTATCTTTATGCTTGGAGAGCTACACAACTCATAGCATGATACAAATAGTGGAAAAATCATCAGTGTTATCAAAAGGGCTTATTTTTGCTGCATTTCCTGAAAACCACATATAAAACGCAAACAGTCCCCGTACATATATGAGAATTATATTTAATGACATTTAACTTTCACCATCACATCATGTGCCACTTCACACATGCTTAAAGGCTGAAATGTGCGAAATGCATGTGCTGCTGACCCATAGAAATGTCCGCGGATGAACTCCTGTATGCGAGCCTTGCTGTGGGCATGCAGGTTCTGGAACTCATGCGTGGCAGAGAACTTCTTCACATTGAGCCCGTTCGGTGTGACAACATCTGGAGTGCAAGGAGGAAGAAGGAGCACAACATGAGTTGAGTGCTTACAAAAAGTGCAGCACTTCTAGTGTGGCGCACCAACTGAAAATAGACATCTACATCTCTGATTAAGGAACTAGATAAGAACATCTTTAATAACTTCAATGTGATACACAATAAAAAACGGCATTTTTATGAAAAAAATGCATTTTGTTATTTACACACTCACTAATTACAGGTCTTTCCTGGGTCCTGAGCTGACACAGACTGAGCTGCGAACTACAGTTTGGGAAACTGTGGCTCACACAACTGCTAACACTGGCAATACGAGACAGCGCTTACAGTGCCAGCACAACAAAAAGCTCCGGCCACTGCCTGCGAAGGAGAAACATACTTTCAAATTGTTTTTGCCTCTCAAAAAACTTTGGATATCATAAGAATTTCAAATCATATCGTGAGCTGGGTACATCCCTACAAATAACATACAAATTTCAATTATTGAATAGACCAGTTAACAACAAAGCAATTTTTACTAAAAAGAAATGAACGAGTTCTCTCCGTAAGCACCAAGCCCGCGCGAGCTACCCGGTTTCCTTTTGAGCAGGTGCTCTGCCTCGATGGCGGTGATCTGAGACACGGTGGTAAAGATGTGAGCGCAGTGCGCCGCTGCCCTCTCCAGGCAGTACCTGTGGTATATCTGCCTGTCACCTGCCTCCTTGTCCATGTTGAACTACCAGAGGAAGAAGAAAACACACATTAGCCAAAACTCCACGAGTGAAAAACATACACACAAGACCATTACGAAGGACTCACTTACGTCCACACTGCAAAAGCAGGGAAAAGGCTAAAATTGTTATAGTTTAATTCCTAATTTTTAATTATCGTTTAAGTTCTCGTTCTCAATTTCCAGCACTTGGCTCCAGCACAACACACTTTACCAAGAGCAAAGCACTGTTCCATGCACACTGGTGCCTACTTTGCCGAGGTTGTTGTAGAAGTCAACGTTGGCCGCACAGAGGTAGCGGCCGAGCAGCGTGGCATGCGTGGTGAAAATGGTGGCCACAGGGAGATGGCGCTGGCGGCACAGCACCAGGCCAAGGCCTGCCAGCCACTCGTGGAAGTGTGCCAGGATGCGGGGCGGCTCGTCGCACTGCGCTGCAAACTGAGAGAGAGGATGACAGGTGGTGGCATGGTGAGCAAAGCTTCACACTAAAAAACTAAACCAACAAGCAAAAGCCACAAGCTCTGACCCATCTGTGACAAGAAAAGCTGGTCGCATTTATACATGTAGTACCATTCACTTTGCACATGGTTGTGAAATGTCACTTCTCCATTGTGCTAGACCGCTGGACTTGCTCCAAGTGTTGCAGAGCTGGTTTCTGTTCATCTTGATTCCCAGCAGAAGATTTGTACAGAGCCTTGCCACACCTACAACTGACCTCCCCGAGGAGCCAGGCGCAGAGGAAGCCGAAGAGCACGGCGTCGTTGGCCTCACGGTCGAACCAGGGCACCCCGATGCCACAGCTGTCCCAGAGCTCGCTCTTCCAGCGGTCCAAGGACCAGGCCGTGAAGCCCACATCAATGAGGACCACGTATGGGCTGCCTTCGATTAGCCAGCGGCCAAAGTAGACCTGCAGGGGAGAGCGAGGAAAGACCAGGGTCTTCACAGAGAATTACAGATGTCAGTGTGCCAGTTCAATGCACCATATCTGGTCACATGTAATCACTCGGTCTTCACAGAGAGATAGATAAAAGAGAAAACTAATAAAAAATTAGTTCTTATTAGAATATCAGTTGTCTAATTCATTAACATTACAGAAAATAAAAAGCAATGCATGTGCCATCTACAAACTTTATACAGTTTTTGATTAGTGTTTAAGTTATCAAATCGAAAAGCAAGAACTGTCCAGGGCTAATGAATTAAGTGGTTCTCACATATCTTGATGTGCTGTGTGTGTTTAACCTGGTATCATTAAAACAGAAATGAAATACTGATTACATGCTCTGACTTTTTAACACTAATTACAGCAAAAAATCGGATTGCGTTTTTTAGGGCAGGGGAGTGTGTTTTTATTTGAGACATGTTACAGGCCATTATGCAGGCAATGTCGTTCTGTGGATACAGTTCCTCTTTCCTTCTCTCTGTGTTTTAATTTCTACATTTTCATGAAGAATTTTTCCAATACAGTTAATTCATCAAATGTCACAGAGCTTTGGAATCAAGGACGCAATTAAATTAGTAAAATGAAATATCAACACTGACTTTTAATGTCTCTCAAGCAGCATGTTAGAGGACTTAACTGTTGAAAAAAATCCAGCAGTGATCTGAAAACACACACACACACACACACACACACAACAAAAATGCCAAAAGCCAAGAAAAATCCTGTCCTGTTGTCCAAGATAGCAATTTGCCTTTGTATGCTAATTTTTGGCATTAAATATTACACATCCTTTACAGCAACGGGCATGTTTCAAACATTTCAAAAAAATTCAATAGGCTGTAATTTGCCTCTACTTTATTCTTGTAATGACAGAAAGGTGTTAAGTATTATAATAATTTCCAGCACCTTGACAAACTGTGGGTAGGTTGAGAATGGACTCATTGATTAGCCTTCCCCTTACCCTGCTACCAGTGCTAGCAGCAGTACAGCACAATTATCCATTATAAAGCAATAAAAATGATTGCAACTGTCGCTAGCATTCAAATGTCAAACTTCATACAGGTCACTTAAAAACCCTATAAATTTATCAGAAGTATCCACAGAACTTCATAATCACCAAAAGTTGCATTATTTAAAATTCCCTCTGTAGAACAACAGATTTTGTTCATGCTATCAGCATACTGCATCACACAAATTCATAAAAGCATACATATCACATTGCATTGCAGCATCCTGAAACTGTCATGGTATTAAATCATGGCATGACAGCAGCATCACACTCTTCCATAGGAGGAATTACATAAGACTGTATCCTATAAGTCTTACTGCATTACATCATCCTGTCCCTTAACAGCTGTTGTCATGTTGAAAACCAATATATTCTATGCAATTTCATAGACACTGACATTGGTCTTTTGCATCACAGTTCTACACATCAAGACACTAAATATATTTTTGCTGAACCAAGTGAAAATTGCATAATATACATCTATAAATTCAAAGAGGAACAGAAACTTGTACATGGTTAATGGAGCTAGAAGCTTCATGGTAAGTGCTATTTATAAGATGGCGATGTTCAAGTCAAAACATCAAAGAGAAAAGACCATGCAGACAATCTTATAAGTCTGTTATCATGATAAAACTATCACAAAACGTTTCCAAGCAAACACACTACAACTCCGGTAACATTGTAAATATTTGTTACATATTACACGTATTGGTCACAGTCACCTGAGGTGTCCACTTCAAACAGTGTTTACTTTGCAACTTTCTGTATTTGATATTTGATTTTTAAAAAGCAATACTGCCAAAATAGGAAAAGGAAGGGGCATGGGGGGAAACAGCCAATGTAAAGTAAAGTTGGTGAATTAAGTATTTAAGCCGTTTAAAGGTGGCACTGACAAAATAAAATAAAATAAAAAAACCCTCACACGCCAATGTACAGGAGCTGCACTGACTTCAGCCACAGTGATGTATTTTAGATATACATAGCTTTGGCAGGTTGTCCAACTACGCTATAGTAACTGCAGCAAAACTGTGACACTCAGAAATTCCTCAAGATAGATGGAGAATTGTGAAAAATATGTATATCGGATGCATATGATCATAATAATGTCTCTTAAAAATGATGGATTTATATTCTTTTTTTTTTTATCATAAAATGGAAGCATAACTTTTATGTGCATCCAATGTACATATTTAATGTTAATCCAACAGATTTTATTCCAGTGTTCCCTCTCTAATGCTCTCTGGATTATTTGACTTGACATTTTCCAATGTTTAGATAAGATATGGCCCAATCTGATTCTGAAATAACTGAGTGACAAGGCATGGGCAGAGCTGAATACAATCTTAGATCAAACATAACCTGCAAACTTGCAGGTAAACTTCAGAGCATAAATTTCCAAGATTTCTGTGAATCCCGACTTCACTTAGCGAGTTATCCGACAAATACGGCTTATTGAAACTTAACCCAAGACAAATGTATGAGTGCAATACACAAACAGTACACATAATGTATATTTACTGACACCATTATACTGTGACCATGCAGGCTATTCAGGTTTTATTTTGTGGCAGGAAATGAAAACAATGCCATCTTCATTTTTGGCAACAGTGGATGTTTGAGACAGAAAATACAATTCATACACATACTAATTCATAGGAAACTAAATTTTTTTTTTTGAAGAAGAGGAAGTCTTCTTCCATCGAACAACAGAGAACTATATGATACACATTATTTTCTATGACTGAACAACATTTTTAAACACTTAAGAAGCATGACACCCATACGTACCCAGAGGAGTAACTGTTGTTGATTAAATTTAATGATTTTAAGAAAGACTCTTAATAAGTGCACTTGGACTGTATTGGTGTGTGAGCATTACATGAGGAAGCAGCACAGTACCTTGCACCCACTGGAGTTCATGTTGTCTATAGTCTTCTTCAGGGCAGGGTTAGTGGGAGTGATCAGCTCCACTTGAGTGCGGACACTGCTCTCCATGTAGGGCCCAACCAGAAAGTAGTTTTCACCCCACTCCTCTGCAGTGAGGCGAGCTTTCGTCTGAATCACTGTGTAGATCCCTCCAACTTTGAGACAGCAAAACACATAAATGCTAAGGCAGTACTGAGGCCTAACACCCTAATGGTACTTGCAAGTCAGTACCTTTACTAATGTACCTTTATTTGCCACTTCCCAGGCTATTTCAAACAGCACGGCTTCTTCCACATCAAGCTCCTCTGGCCAGTCATCCAGCCCAAAGAGGGAGGTGGCTGAGAGGCTACGGGACAGGGGCATGTCGTCTGAAAGAGTGACAGAAGCGTACAGGAGAACGCTAGCACAACCACCACGCGCATAACGCAGCACAGCATTAAAAATGCTAGACTGTCCCGTGTATTTGCCAGACCAGTGTCAGCACATTAGCCGCTTTGTTCGGACAGCTTTGACACACGTTAGCGTGATGTCATCGCCACAGGAGAAGACAATGGTACAAACGCAAGAGCAACCAAACACACAGGTGTGTACAAACAGGACAACACGAGGGCTGTGTTTACATGGGAACTACCAAAGGCATATTCACAGTACAGTAACTCGCTCTTTACAAAAACTGTTACAACTTGTGAAACTAACACTCTAGCAACTCACTCTTGAGATTGTTTTACTCCAGACAATGTAAGCACTTGAACAACATACAGATCATGCTGACAGCATTAGGGACGGTATTTTAAAAACCGGTACGCTATCATGTCTGAGGACGATACGGTCTCTGCATCAGAAGCACACAGTCTCATGTTCCACACAAAAGTTGTGCCACAAGTTTACCTTGAAATTTCACAATGTGTGTGTCAATGTAAAGACCTGCACTAGCGCTCCCTTCGCAAAATGCTTTGTACTTTGTAACCCAACACTGTAGAAACACTCTTGAGGTCATTTTACTACATATAATCTAAGCATTTGAACAACATGAAGACGTATAGTCAGACCACAATAACCAACACAACATTTAGACAGCGCAAAACTGACGCAACAACAGATAAACATTGGCCACTGCCACTGTTGAATGTCATCTTATTTGCCAATAGGCCAATATCAGCCCATATCGATGTAAGGCTGATAAAGAGGTGCATCCCTGATGAAAATCCATGGAATAATCCAAAAGGATTCCAACAATGCTACATGAATAATCCAATTTGTTAATGATTTTCTAATCCTCCTTTTTAATACATATACACACTTCTTCTATTATATGAAACCTTAAGTCAAAATATTACTATTAAAAATACTCAAATGTTCAGTATTTGCAAATGATGGTAGATGATGCAAGGGACAGGGTTACCTCTGATTTTCAGAAAATTGGTTGGCTAGCTGAGGAAGTCGCAAGAGATAAATACATATATTTGTATGTTTTTGTGGATCACATGATGAAATGCAGGTGGCACGGTGGCGTGGTGGTTAGCACTGTCGCCACGCACCTCCAGGCCTGGGGCTCAATTCCCGCCTTGGGTCTGTTTGCGTGGAGTTTGCATGTTCTCCCTGTGCTTGTTGGGTTTTCTCCGGGTGCTCCGGTTTCCTCCCACAGTCCAAAGACATGCAGGTTAGGTTGATTGGTGTGTCCAAATT
>JABJVR010000198.1:0-21680 GCA_025773905.1 Chitala chitala | reverse complement strand
GGGATGGGCTCCAGGTTTCCCCGCGACCCTCACCAGGAATAAGCGGTTAAGATAATGGATGGATGGATGGATGTTTAGGAACACAACTTTTTTAACGGGGTCAACAATCAGTGCAATATACTGTCACCACATATATGAGTACAAAACGTTTACTAGTACAAAATACTGGTTGAATGGAAATGGTTTGCAGGTCTAAGTTATATCTGAACAATCAAATCAAAAAGGAACATTACACAGTGTATTGATTTCGTAAGTGCTCATCGCTGAAGTGCAGAGGTGAAAAGCACTTGAGTTTAAAAGATATACAAAAGGCAGGCTCCTAAGTACAACCACCTGTCAGACACGTAGCATTAATAAAAATTATTGTATTTTAGGGTACATCATGGCTGTAACTGAGGGACTGAGGTCAGTCGTGGTTGGGGGGTGCACAATCTCGAACGCGACGTGTCCGCTTTCTTAGGCGCAAAAAGCATTGACAGTCCCAGAGCGCCGGACAATAAGCTCGCCGCACTGAATTCTTCTAATGCTGAGCCTCGGAATCGATCTTCTTTCCATCTGAAAGGCAACATTTCTCACGGGCGCGCCGGAAGACTAGCCACGATGTTCTGCGGGGCTTATTCATGAAAATAACCTGATGGAAAAAACTATGTTGTTCTTGTGGCACAGTGATATGAAAAAGGGACGTTTGTCATCAGTGCACTATCGGTTTAAATCTATAGATAATATTAGAAGTATAATACATTATAACAGCTTTTCCAGAAGTGTGTTAAAACGGACCTGATCTGCGGTCTTTTTTAACAAGAGTTATTAATTATTTTTTTTTTTTTTGCGTTCTGTGGGATGCCGACTGCGGCACTAGAGACGGTGTCCGTTTCGGTTTCACTCAGCTCATTTACTTACTTAGAATGAACTCCAAAGCAAAAGCGCAGAGTTGTTTAGTGTGCCGATCTGATCAGACTTCGACTTTTATGCGCATGCGCAACATTTACAGCTTTAACTTATGACTCATGTGCGTTAATAAATTAGTAATAAATCTTCAATGATGTTACGACAACCAGAAGAAACAAGAACATCCCATTAAAACGAGGCTAAAAATGTAGTTTGGATGGGAAGTAACGTGGTGGAGTGACTGTGCAGTGTCAGCTGGCGTTGGTGCGTTTTCCACTGTCAAAACACTGGGTGCGTGGGCGCTGAAAACGAAGCTTACTTTGTCCCGTACCCTGCAACTCTACGTGTAGGAGCGGAGCTGTGTAGCGTCAGACAGCTTCTGACTAACTGCTTTTTGTACTGAATTCCTGGGCTTCCGCCACCACGTTAGCCTAGAATTCTTCATCCATCTGTTCGTTTTCCCCAACGTTCATAAACATAAGTCTGCGAACAAAATCGGTATTTACTCTTGGCACTGCGAATGTAAGCCTGTTCTGTAAATATTTCCTTTTCTTCTCCACTTTATGTCACTTCATTTACAAACCTGGCAAAGGTTTCAGTTTGTTCTTAAAAAAACTGTTTGTGTTTGGCTCTTTGGGTGAGATCAAACAAACTGTGAATATGACATAAGAATGGATATTTCATTGTCCATTTAAGGACTATTTTTTAGCATGGGTATTTGTTAATTTACATATTATGATCTGTTTCTGCTTCCCTGTATTTCCCAGGGGTGCAATTTAGTTACTTAAAGTATGGTTTGTGTCACCTAGCTAAATCCTGGTAGCCAAAGTTTTTTTTTTTTTTTTTACCCTTTACATATTACATTTATTATAATAGTTAGATTGTCACCTAAGTTTGATTTGTTTGTTTGTTCACATCACTTTAATTGGTAATCATAATTTAATTTAGTTTTCCATATACTTACATTCCTGTCAGTAGAACAGTGGATGGTTGTTAATTTCCAATATTCTAAAGCAGTTGGATAGTGGGTGAGTGGATGACATATTTGGATTGTGAAAGATCACAATGTTTTATCTCTTCCTGATTTTTCATGTTGTGGAAAATTCAAGATTACTTTAACACTTTGGCAGCTGTGTTTCTATCAGCAAAAACAGCTGCTTGTTTTATAATGAACATCAGCAGGAAAGCTGCCATCCATATCAAGCAAAGCTTGGAAACTTCAACAAAAATATTTTACAGCTGTTGCTTAGGGGAGACTGCCTGATAAATTGGTAGCATGAAACTGTGTAATGATCTTTTACAGTAGTTACACGATGTGGGTCCAGCATCTCATATGATGCACTCCTGTCTTCACCTTTCACAAATACTCTATACAGTTTCAGAACCTAAAGCATCTAGTGATGTGTCTTAAAGTTGAGAAACTTGACAAATATGCATTAGTTTGAGGCTCTGATTGGATTCAACAAATATTTTATTTTTGCTTTAAAATGTCTACAAAACATGGACAGTTGAGTCAAGAAATGTCTGGAATATAAACTGACAGTGAAACTTTTAGAAATATGCAGTGGTGTATTTTTTTCCACAGGTTTTTACCTTTTAGAATAACAGCAAAGGTATTGAGGCCATAGAATGCCTTTTGAAATTCCCTGGCATTTTCTTACCAAGCTTCTTTAAATATTCACTTGGGATGTTTTCCCAACAGTCTTGAAAGACTTCACACATATGCTGAGCACTTGCTGGCTGTTTTTCCTCCACTGTCCAGTCTAGTTTCAACATTCACTTAATTGGGTGTTTGTAGTGCAAATGTAACGGGGGTGACCTGGGCCGAATTCAAACGTACAGCCTCGTGGAGTTACCAAACGACTAGTTTGCTGACGTAAAGAGCTGAGTCCTTCACTTGAGGGACTAATCAGACTCTTGTCCTGGCTACCAGGGGACTTATACTATACCAGTTCTCATTCTAGTACATCCTTCCCCTCTAAATACCCACAGCAACCTCAGTCTTGATTACTTGGTAGCAGCCACTAGTTATCTGAGTAAAACAGCACTAATGTAACAGGGACAATCTGGGTCAAATTCCAGTTTGCATTCTCGTGGCCCACACATAGTTACCAGATGACAATTGGCTTGCTGAACTAAAGATTCAATTGCCTTGCTTGGGGGACTACTCAGACTCAGCGGTATTTCTACCATAGCAGTTAAAACTCTGCTACATAGATCACATTATAAGCGTAGACACGGAAGATCGGATACAGTGTATTTGTTGTTGTGAGTGTCTGGGAGCAGAACGAATGCTTTTTCCTCACAAGCAAGATGTACAAGGTGGCCCTACAGAGTTGTTATACTTCAGCTTTGTGTGTCTTCTGCTCCACACAACACGGGATACAGCTGAGATGCAGAGGTGCTTTGTTCATAACTACCACATGCTTCCCAGGTGGGAGTTCCTGAAGTATGGAGTCACCCCACACTGTCTGGCACATCTTCATCCCTGCTTCAGCTATCTAGTATGCCACAAACTTTAGCCTTCATTTGTTTCCATGAGTACCAGTGAGGACAATGATTTTAGTTAATCTTTGCACTTATAGTTTCAGATGGCATCTAATGCTAGCAATGGCAAATTTCCAGTGACTGGGGTCAGAAGTGCATGCTGTGTGGCTTTTGAAGAGAGGGTGAGATCAGCTTTTTTCTGTACTTATCCAATAGGTCTGTGTTTTTCCACAGTGGCAGTCACAGGCAATTTTTTTATTACCACAATCTTTAATATAATATTTATAAGTTTTGAGACTTGGCTACATCACTGAGTTTTTCACATGTCTTGTGGCTTTGCAATCAGAACACTCAGAGGCTAGATTTCAGAGTGATACTCTTGTGACTGTTGTGAGATTGAGTGTCTTTTTGCTTCTGCGTTATGCTATGCAGAGCTATAGACCTAATCTCTCCCGATGAAGCCATAAAGTCAACATTAAGGCTGGTGACAGTGACTGTTAGGGGTAGAAATTGCTCCAGGCTAGGTTAGCGCATACATCAAACGTTTACTGGTACTAATGTTTTTTTCCCTCTCTTTCTTACTGCTGGCTCTCAGGATCTGGTCTCATAAACAATGCTTTTGTTGTAGGTCAAATGTCATGGTTCAAAGCTATTGCTGATCATCGTACATTTTACTTCCAGCAGTGTTTTACCTAACTTTGTTTTGCTTTCAGATCTTTATGTCACATGACCCATCACCTATTTGCACCTTTGGAAGACCATGGTGACCTCATTCTGCCATATTGATTATATCTATCATCATGATCATAGCACAGAATTGGTAGGGAATGTCGTATTAGAAATTTGTGTACCATCTAGGCTTATAAATTCAAGTTTAGACTTGTTTTGACCATTGCTGTTTGCTTCTCTTTTTGGCAATGTTGCTTGTGTTAATCTGGTGCTTGAATTTTGACCCTTGCTTGTATTTTAGACATTTTTTGAATTTCTCCTTCTGTGGCCTCGCTGCATGTGTCTGCCTCTTTGTGTTGACACTCGCAGCGAGTGTGTGTGGTTTTTGTTTGCACACTTTTGTCTCTTTTTCCATTAGGGTTAAGAGTTTTGACCTCATTTTTTATTAGGTTCCTTAGCTGCTCCTAATACATGCTGTTTATTGTTTTGTGATTCTTGTAGTCATCCACCAGGCACCTTCTGGAAATATTAGGCAGAATCACTTTCTTGTCAACATCCTTGGTTCTTGGTGTTATGTGGAGCTCTGGAATCTGCTGATGCAAGATGAAAGGCACGGGTGAGCAGGCGGCTCTCTGCAGGACTGACATTCGTTTGACCAGTAATAGCATCATTAGCGGGTGACTTGATATGGCAGCTTTAGCCATACTCTAGTTACATCTTAAGGCCTCTGCTGACGCTGCTGTATGGTGCTGCATTTGGCCAGCAGCCCTTTTACAGGAGCCATGCTAATAGCTTTAGTGGAATTAGCTGAAAGGCTGCAAGTTCAGTCTCTTGAATGAACAGTCTACTTTCAGTGTGATGTAAATGGACAACTTTTATATGCTAATTTACTGGATTCAGCATTCAGTGTCATTTGAAATATTTATTTCAGTTGACTCTGTTGCTCATAGTGAAACAAAGTGCTCTCAGGAGCTGGAAGCTTGGAGGGAGATGGGTCCCAGTGGCTCTACAAGAGGGCTTGATGGAGCACTTTAAGGACTAGTCACAGATGTGAACAGATGCAGTGGTTTGACATTTGTGTGCACTGCATTGTTTTAAAGTGTGCCAATACCATGGGTTCTACTCATATATGAGACATATAATTAAATCTTTGGTATTGGTATTTTCTGCTTCCTGTATTCTGGTTGTGGATTGTCTTGGGATAATACCAACACAGGCTGATATGGAATTGTTATGATGCAGCTTTTTTTGTTTTTTATTTACAGTAATTTAATTACATTGAAAGATTTTGATTTCATTTAATTTTCACTTAATTCACTTTAAGATTTTCACTGCATAGAGTAGCTGACAATATACTGTTCATATAACAATAAACGCCTGATAATCTTGATACTCTTGAAAGGATTTGGTGAATATCTAATTATTACTGCTTCCTGTTTCCATCTTTTCATAAGCTGCATTCGAAATGTTTTCCCATTCATGTAGGAACATAGATTATATCTACCTCAGAACATGCTTAAACTGTCAAACTAATTATCATCATACATTTATTGAAATACATGCATAATGTGTAATTATGAAAATTGTTAAATCATTTTGCTCTTCCAACATTGTACACTTTATAGTTACTTGTAAAGTCACTGTTAGTTGTCTTTTCTGGTACGTAGATATAAAAAGGCAGTTTTCAGTGACCTATAACTTTGTAAGGAGTTTTCACAGATAATTTTTTTTACAAGACCAAAAGAACATTGCTTTTCTTCTCAAAAAGGTTGAAGTTTTTTTGTTGTGTGTTCCTGTGATGGCTTTAAATGGCCTGGATTGGACGAATAGCCAACGGCATGTCACAGAGACTTCAAACAGGTGAACAACACACAGGGAAATTGCTACGTGACCACAAGAGAACAGAGAAGCCTTTTAAGGAAGCTCCTCTGTGACACGTACAAGAACGCGATTGATGGAAATACATTTACTGGCCTTCGTTAAAAGATCTCATTTTCGTGTGAGCGGAAACTAAGGGGGGGTTAAAAGAAATTCAGTAGAGCAGATGCGGCCACTCAAACAATTATTATTCAACTGGATTTTGTTAATGTCATGGGAATTAAATCTAGTTAAAGTTCACGACAATAAATGCTGGCCAAACAAGTATTGATCCAGTTGATAGATTTTCAGGGTTCAGGATGCCCTGAAAGTAAAATAAAGGACATTTAATATCCAGCTTGATATAAATGGAATCTGTTGTGCAGGACAACAGGGGGAGGGGACCATTGCTGCACATCATATCTATATAAAGTAAGTTTAGGAAGAGGTCACAGCAGAACAGGCTAAGCTTAATTTCCAAATAAAAGACATTCTTTGTTAAGTTCCATTATCAGTATCCAAGATCATGTATATATTTGCAGAATAGTGATTCATTTTCTTGTTTGCCAAAAAGCTACAGTGAGGATTTATCCTCTTTTTTAATGCATTACTCATCTTTCACATGCATATGAACACTGTGACTAAGTTAGACAATCAGATTTTTTTTTTGTATTGGGGCTGCATAATGTCAACATATTCTGTGCAGGGAGTGCAGTAAAATTATAAATGAGATGTGTACAAAGGACTGGTCACATGCACCATGTCGTTTATATTATGTATGTGTCTATGGCAGAACTTTCTTATTGTTTATTGACCTAAATATCCTTTTTCTGGAGGCAACACAGCGGCGTGGTGGTTAGCACTGTTGCCTCGCACATCCAGGCTTGGGGTTCGCTTCCCGCCTTGGGTCTGTGTGCATGGAGTTTGCATGTTCTCCATGTGATTGGTAGGTTTTCCCCATGTTCTCTGGTTTTCTCCCAAAGACATGTGGGTTAGGTTGATTGGTGTGTCCAAATTGCCTGTTTTTTGTGTGTGTGTGCGCCCTGTGGTGGGTTGGCACCCTGCCCTATGTGTTCTGGGATGGGCTCCTGTGACCCTCACCAGCAATAAGTGGTATAGAACATGAATGAATGAACATCCTTTTCTAACATTTATTCTTTCAGGTTTGTTACAGGGAGTTTTTTCAGTCTAGTTACAGGTGTGGAAGGCACAGCACCATGGCTTTGTAATGCAGTCTCAACTGGATAGAATCTATGTCACTTCTGCAGTTTCTATTTACAACTGTTGTATTGCATTTTACACGATGGTCATGGGGATAAAATCATAAGCGCATGCAGAATGAATTTGTTTAAATGCAATGTGAAAGTCGTACATTGCTTTTATTTTTCAAGGATTCGTGAAGCACTGGTCAAAACAAATCAGAAATAAATGATGTTTCTGCTGTCTGTGCCTCAGTGCAGAGCCGTTAGCATATGTGGTTATAGTGAACCCAACAGACAGTCATCCCTGGCCATTCAGAACACTTCTTTTGTAGAGGCATGTGATCTGTGAGGCGCAACTTGTTCATCGACTCAGAGCTCCAGAATGCTGTCTGTTTGAGTGTTCTTAGCTCCTCTCTGCGCTCAGTGGTTTGGTATCACGAAGCTGCACAAATGTCCTAGTTCCAGGAAAATTGGCAACTTTACCACTGCGTATGCTCTTCCTCATCATGACTCACTGGGATTCTGTTCTCCTTAGTCTTGGATGTCAAAACGTGAAATCTATCTTTGTTGAAGGCTTGAGAGCTGCAACAAGCAAGGATGGTTGAGCGAAAATATGGAAAAACTCAAAAGAGCAGGATATGAAGTATGATGTGTATTTAGAGATATTGGTTACTTTCTTTCACAATATTGTTTATTCCTGAGAACATTACTGTGGAATGTGACTAGTGTGATGGAATTGGCTGTAATGAGAGGTGATCGTTTTCTCCATCTCCTTTAAGGAATAACACATTATACTAAACTATAACTTGATATTGTGGTTGTTTACTGCATTTTTGTTAATACCCCAGGTTTATTTTGATTATAGAGTACTCTTTCATTCCATGGATGTTAAATGTTCTTTATTATTATTATTATTTCTTTTTTTAAAATCTCACTAAACAAGTAAGTCTTAAGTCTCCGATTTAAAGGGAGAATTTAATGTTGCTGCACATTTGTTACAACTTATAATGAACACACTGCAGAAAGAGTCAGTCAGAGTGACCTTACATACATGTCCATCTAAAACTGTGAAAAGCCTTCAACAGGCCTCATCTCACCAACTGGTGGCCTCAGCATCCAAAATGCAAACGCACTGTTTAGGAACTTTTTCTGGAAACGGATGAAGAAGGACATGTTGTACTCAGGTGTATTTATAAGACACGAGAGGTTCCACTCAACTTCAGCGCAATGATTATTCAAAGGTTAAACACTGACACTCCTACAAACCTTTTGAGCTCAGAATTAAATTCACAACCAAGCCTTTGAAAAGAGCATGTATCTAAACTGTTTGGTTTCACTTTGAAAGACTCTGAATAATGATATGCTTAAAGACAACTTGATCTGTTACAAAGCCTGGTATGTTAAGTGGTCAAATGCCAGAAGGACTTTTGGGGTCACCTGTAGTTTCAGACACTGTATGCACATCTCAAAGAAATAGCAACTGACTGGGCTTTTCATCTGAGAAAAACTGAATACTGGGAAAACATAGAAATCCTGGAAGCCTGGTGGTTAAAGATAGGACTCTGTGTTGATGCTGGGTCAGGCTGTTTGTTGTAGCTCTCCAAACTGAATGTCATTTTGCAACTTCGCTTCCAATCTTAATAACATGGGATTAATTACAGAAGCTGAAAACTGAGTAGAGGAAGTTATGTCTTTACTGCTAGAGTACTTGCAGTGTCTAAACCAAGTCCCTATTTCACTGTAAGATGAAACGGAGGTTAAATTTGAATTAATGTCAATATTTTTGTGAAAGCTGTAGTGCTATGTTAATTCATGTTTCTATAACGTTAAATTCTCTAACATGGTGAGGTATTTGACATTGCCTTACGGTAGGTGTCATCAGATCACCTTACACCTTGTGCTATTTTAAGATAGACAGTTTCATTTACTGTTATAACTGTGCAACATTATAAATGGACTTGCTGTCAGTGGTTTAAGCTATTAGTAAATTTTACATTTTACCATGTAATTAAAATAGACTGTATGCAGTTTTGTTAGCTAATAAATAATAATCATGTCAATAAATTGTTCTAGACACTGAATTTGCTCTTGAAGGTTATATCATTACACTGTTTGGTCTGACACATTCCTACTTGACTTTATGGGATCTTTTGCTTATGTTTCTCCATTGAGCTTTAATGATCTGGTACACCATTCCAGTAGAGTAATACCACAAAATGGTAGGTGATATAAAAAGCCATGTCAATAACACAGCCTGGAACAACATGCCAGTGAATTTCCTGTACCACACAGTGATCTTTCTCAGGGCCTTGGTGAAGATGTTTAACAATGTGGCTCCATTTTAAACAACTGCATAACAATACACTCTTAGCTAAATATAATAGTCGCTAAATACTAATACAGCAGAAGCAATATGAAGAAACATGGAAGGCATCTGTTTTGGTGTGTTTATGGTGACACATTGTAACATTCAGTACTGAAGTGTCCTGCTATGTCCTCATCTACCTTCTGTCTCATCCATGTGTGGCCAAAACATGATGGAGAAAATGTGGTAGGGGTCAGAGGAGTACGTGACTCACACTTTTTCAGTTTTTTATGTGAAGGAAAAAAAATTGTTTTAATGCATCTGCATCTGCATGTCCCTTTCTTTCTCCTTCCTCACCTCCTACTATGATTCCCAGAACTATATTTTAATGCCTATCTGGAGGAGAAGAACGCTGTCTTGTACTAACAGCTAGCATCCTGTGTTTCTGTTTTATTTTGGCAAACAAAATATTTTTGCTGTCATTACTGGCTTTATTTACTATGTGGGTTTCAGTCTACAAAATAAAAAAGGTTTCTCTGCTGAGTGCCTGCCTGTATTTATGCGGTATGTTCTTGCTGGAGAACACTGTGCTGCCGTGGCCTGTAACCTTCCAGGAGCCACCCAAAAGCCACTTCAATGGCAAGAAGCTGCTGTGTGGATTTCTGGGTGGAAGTTTTTTGACCCACAGGGGAGTCTGTGTGGTAGAGCTTCACAAAGCACTGTGCAACTGTGTGGCTTGAGAACAACATAGGAAACAACTCAGCAATCTTTCAGTTACTCGTGGTATATTGGTACAGGCAGAAATCAGGCAAGAATGGACTGATTTTATGGTGACTGGCAGTGCAGAACTGACCAGTCTGTGCTTATGTTATAATGACTTCATTGTCTGTTTTTCCAGATTTAACAAATACTGTACATTTGCTAACTAATTAGTTAATTTAAGGAATTAGGAGTGTACAGTTCATCAGCTGTCTCTTTCATTGGGTAAAGTTGCTCAGTTTTTCCTTTTTCTGAGCAAGAGTCCAGTCCAACTGTAGCTTGGTTACATTACAGTACGGTGATTCTTGATTTGCAAGAATGCGGAGGCCATTTTTAATGCAGAAGGTCAATTTGTTTAGTTCATTTGACTTGTTAAAAAGATGGAAACCATACAAATTAACGAAGAGGTGTTGGTGCTTATGGCTGATTTAGCAGAGAAAAAAAGGACATCATAGAATGGAAGAGTTAATGCTAAATAAAAAGGTGTTTAGAACATAAGCAGCTGCTAAATTAGGGGTGAAGTTTATTATGTTTTCATTATGTTATTATTTGTTGGTACAGCCAAGGAAGTTTACTTTGCTTATGTTCAAAGTCACACAGAAACCATTTTAAGGATGCATACTGGGTGTGAGTGATCTACAAATCAGCCCTGTAGTAACAAGACCAAAAACCACAGGTGCTGTCTGTTAACAGAAAAAGAGGTGAACGGTTTCCTGGCGCTTCCCTTGGAATCCTTTCAAAGGAATGAGAAAACCACAATGTTTTATATAATGAAATATTATGAAGGCACTTTAAAAAAGTCTGTCAGTACTTGTAGCTGGAATTCCATTAAATCCTCAGAATTCCAACTGAGAATGTTTTGTACTTGGACCTACTTTTCCTCTTAAGAAGTCATTTTCTTTACTAGTCTCGCAGTATTCTCAGGGAGAGTTTCATGTTCATGATTAATGGATTTGTACACGAGCCATTTCAGTGTAGTTTTCATCCCCATGAGCGTGCACAACGAAGGATATTTTACAGATGAGAAACATGTATAGGGAATATCGACCATGTGCCAAAAAAGTGTGGTCCCTCTGACATAATAATTTCCAATGTGAGCAGTGGGAGAGATGATTTCAAAAGATGTTCTCTTGAACAGCTTTGTTTTAAGCTGTTATTTTAACTGACTTGTTAACTAATTGCTGGAGTACATGTTTTATATATAGAGTCAAACATGAGGAGACTCTGACATCATTTGTTTGGATATAACTTTTTCTTAGTTCAGATGTAGAAGCCATTATTTGAAATAACAACTGTGACAGAAGCTATATTTAAGCTTTCCAAATTGTTCATTTTGTTCAAATATATATATATATATATATATATATATATATATCCAGGATCCTTTAAGTTTAGGTTGAATAAACACCATGTTATTTTGAAATGTAACATTTATGATGAAGAGAAAACGTTACAACAGAAACAGTTTGCTCACTTGTGGTTTTAGGGCGTTGGGCACCTCCTGTTTGGAAGCAGCAGCAAATGTATAAAAAAGTCAACTAGTGCTGAGATGGTGCATGCACAAAGCCTGTCCTAGGACGCTTTATAACCTTTACGTGAACTATGGTCACATAAATAATTTTGTTCTCCTAAAAATACATTTTACCGTCAAACTGTTTTTTTTTTTGGATGGGATGTTTTAAAAATCAGTAAGAGTCCCATGTTTTGATTGAAAAATATTGGGCAAACTACAAGATACAAAAACATTCTAATACTAAAAAATGAATGAAGGGATGCACAAAGTGTTTTTTCCTTTTTATTGAAATTGTCATAATATTAACAATGTATCCACTGTTTTGAATAGCACCTTGTTGAACCTCAGGGCACTGAAGAACTGGATTGTGATTTTTAAGGCTATGCCCTTATCCACCATGCTGCCTCCTGGTCTTTTATATATGATATATATATTTTAAAGCACACACCAGCTTTACAAAATTAACTTGAAAAGTATAAGATGTAGCCCTGAGCATGATTTATAGGAATATTTTAGCCTCTTACTAGCTGGGGCATTCCAGCTGACCTCAGCTATGCAGCTGTGTCTGCCACAGGTCATGCATGCAGGTGTTCTGGGTTTTTGTGATATATATTTGCCAACTGAATATATATATATTTAAAGCCTAGTTTCTCCATGCAGCAGACAGTTGCATTTTTCTGACTCAGCACTCAATATTTCAGTTCAGTGCAGCCAACATCTAAGAGAAACTTCAAAGTATGTATTAGATAGTGTTAGAGCTAAGAGGATACGTTTGGCACTAAAGATATATAGAAAATTGATTCAGAGATGAATTTATTTTAGTGTCACGGTTTCTTTTTGGGTCTGATTTCTCAAGATGATCTTGCAAAAATGTAAACAATAAAGCCTCTTATTAACAGGTCTGTCAGGTCATAGAGTGTTATTTAGCTAGCAGGCAGACGTGCAGATACAGAAATGAACAGTTAAGGAGGAGAAGAAGTTCTTATGTGTAGATATTGTGATTGGAAAAGATAGTTTGACCTTAAGATGTTTTGCTAGTGATTAGTTTGTGGTTCAGCAGGTTTATACTCTAAACATGCATATCCGATCCTATCTGTACATTTCAAGCTTTCCACATATATTAAGCTGCATCTGCAATATCTTATTCAATATCAACTGAAAATTATTGGAAAATGGACAAAAATACAACTTGTCGTTATAGATTATCACATTTCACTTGTCCATGTTATGCCGTTTCACATATTTATATGCACCCCGTTTGCATTTCTCAGGGAGGTTCCCCAGTTTCTGCATTCTTTTGTTGTATTTCCATCAGGCCTTAGCTTGTGTTTGTGGTCACAAATGCTAAACATGATTTGGACATTTTTTTTTGTCAGCATGTTGAAATTGTTTTTCCCTATAATGCACACATATGGACTATATGGAGCTGGAAAAGAGATCAATGAAAATGCATTAGCGATTCATAGAGATTGTGTAGTGTTATAATGCATATGCACAAAGCCGCTTTGCCTTTTACATTGTCAATGCCTTTTAGGACCCAGGAAAGTACAGCCTGTTTGGAGGCTTCCCTCATTTTCATTTTATTGTGCATGTTTTCATTTAAAACCTTAGAAGAATTTCTTTCAAAATAGCCAGCCTCAGACACTTCCTCCAGTCTGTCTCCTTCTTTTCTTCTCTCTCATTCTCCCCTCCTCCACCCTATCCTTCTCTACTCTGGACACCAGCTGGAGTGAGGGCAGCACCTCCAGGGCCAAATAGTTACAGCCCATAAACGGGGAGTGGAAGCCTGGATACTTTGTCCTGAATATTTTTTATTACTCTGTGGAATCATTTTGTCACTGCTCCATGGGTGTGACTGATATCCCGCATGCTGTAGCCTTTCCCGTCAGGACTTGTGCAGCAAGGACACTACCATCAATTTAATGCGATGCCTCTGACAACTTGGGCAAAAAAATCTGACAGCAGCACTAATGGGGGGGGTGCCGTTCTGGCAGATGGACTCCTCTTTCTGGTTAATCATTTACTGTTTACGGAAAAGAGGGAGATTAGGGGCATACCAAAAACACCTTCTGGTGTTAAAACAAATTTCTCAGAACAGTGCAGAGCTTTCTCTTTGAAATCACACCACAGACTTCATATTAAAACCATGAATTAATTTCAAAGCACCCAATTATCTGTGCTTCGATTATTTGTGTCCTACAGTAAGCTTTTACAAATCCTTAGAAGAGTAAACTGCGTTATGGTCCCAATTTATGGAGCACATGTCATTCTGTTGCATTATCAGGCAACGTGAGTAAACTAGGATGGAATTCTTAGTATCAAGCCTCCAAGTGGACGACGGTACATAAGTAATGTGCTGTCTGACAGTATGTTGTGAGATTAAGGAAACTCTAAATCACTGAAGGATTTCAAGCTTAGTGTTCATAAGCATATTTAAAGAGCAAGAATGCATGAAGGCATGACTGCAAAAGTGAATGTAGTGTTTCTCTCCTTTAGGAAAAAAAATATAAAGTTATTAAACATGTGTTTATTGAACAAAAAAGTGTTAAGTAATTTGATAGTCCAATATTATTAAAATACAGTTATAATCCTCCATACCGGTTTTCGTAATGATATTATGTGATGGTTTACCAAGGTGCCAGAATGGAAAGTCATGATGAAACATTTAGCCAAAAAAAACACAAAAACTTTTTATGATTGTGCACACAAATTAATAAACTGACTGTGCTACACTTTGCCATATTATGATAAATACTTGTCTTAACAGCCTCGCAGCCAGCAATAAATTTATCCTCTTTCACAGTTGTAGCTGAATGCAGCTCTCCTTTACAGCTGACTCACAACCTCCTGAACACTTTACGGTAAAAATACAGGACTGCTTTCATTTGGAATAAACTTAAAGGGGATGTTAGACATGTTTTCCCATACTAGTAATGCACTCTCAGAACATTTTGGCCTTTCGTACAAGGCTGCCCAACACCTGAGCCCGGTGGACATTATTAACAGGCATACCTGGGGAATTAAATACAAGCAACTTTATGAAGAAATACACAAACGCGCCCTGTGGTGGGTTGGCGCCCCGCCATGGGTGTCCCCTGCCCTGTGCCCTGTGTCTCCTGGGTTGGGCTCCAGGCTTCCCGTGACATGTGGTAAATGAAGAAATTAATATACAAAAAGCTGAAAGATGCTGGAGCTCCTCTGAGATTTTTTTTGGTTGGTTTAGTTTAGAATGTGATACCTCCTTCACAATTTTTCAAAGAAACCATCAGTCTTTGGCACAACCATGTGTTAATATATTTTACATGTACATTTTATTCATTAAGCAGACGCCTTTGTCCAAAACGACTTACAGTGATTAATAGTACACGTGCATGTCACAAACGAGGTCAAACAGTATCAGAGAATCTAACAGTAAGAGATGTCATCAAAGTGCACACAATTGTGTCAAGCAATTGTCTCAAAAGTCATTCAAGTAAAGGGAAAAACATAAACATATAAGATGTAAGTCTTGAATTAACTAGAAAACATGTACAAACAAACAGCCTTGCAACAATGGAGTGAATGGAAGCATAGATGAAAACAATTTCAGGTTTTAAGTCCTAAGGTGCTCCCTGAAGAGATGTGTCTTCAGTTGCTTGTGGAATGTGGACAGGGACGATGAAGTCCTCAAAGCAAGCGGAAGTTTGTTCCACCGTATAGGCGCCAGAGAAGAGAAGAGCTTAGGTTTAACCAGTTTTTAGGATGGGTTCAACCAGTTTCTACCCATTACCAGACTGCAGAGAACTGGAGGGGACATAGTTCTTGATTTGGGACCACAGGTAGCCTGAAGCAGTCCCATTGATGGTCTTGTATGTGAGCATCAGGATCTTGTATTTAATGCGTGCCTGGACCGGAAGCCAATATAGCTTGATGAGCAGGGGAGTGACGTGTGTCTGTTTGGGAACATTGAAGATGAGACGTGCTGCTGCATTCTGAATCCTCTGGAGAGCATACTTAGCAGAGGCTGGGAGGCCAGCTAAGAGAGAATTGCAATAATCCAATCTTGAAATGACTAAAGCTTGGACCAGGAGCTGAGTCAAATATTCTGTGACACATGGTAATATATATAATACTTGGACTTCTTCACTTGAAGGATTGTCTTGAACAACCCTTGCTATAACGTGATTTGCATCCATGTATGTCTGCAGAGATTTCTTCATATCATGGTGGGTTTGCATATGCAAAACCTGTGCTGTCTAAAAGCTGGTTGTTTGCCACAATCTTTATCCATTATGGCACAAAATGAGTAGAATTTGTAGTTTTTATAATTAGAACACTGGTACGTTCTGGGCTATTTCATCTGTTCTTGGATGTATTTTTGCTTGGCATATGGTTAAAGTTAAATGTCATTATGTGTCACAGTATTACCTAATAAATTACATGAATTATAACAACACCAAGGAACAGTTAATTGGTGGTCCATTATAGTTTTAAGGGGTCTCATTTAGCCAATGCTCAGGACATTTCTGTGATCCACAGTTCCACCTGTTGCACTGTCTTTGTGATGTACTGATGCATTGTAGTAATGCTATGTTCCATAGTACTTTTGCTTTGCTACTCCATTTATACACAAAGGTGAAGTAAACAAGCACTGTCTGTGTCCATTCCAGACTGGATATGATGGTTTTGACAGCGTGTTTTTTATGTGGGGTTTAGTGTTGTTTGTTTCTCTTTTACAAAAGAGTAAGTGAAAATTTTTAATGACTGGGTGTTTTTTGAGAGTTGTGCCTGTATGAAAGTTCTGTGGTTTCACTGATCAAAAGCAGAAGAAATAATACTCACTTTTGAACATTCTGAAAAACTGGCTGAGCCAACAGACTCCATTTGCGGCTGTACTGGAGCTACACCTCTGTGCCTGCAATACTGCAGAAAGGCTTTGCCATTGTGTACCTGCTCACTGGCCTACAGGGTGGAAAAGTCTCAGCTAGATAAAGCAGAGAACTTCTGATATGTTATACATTTGGTTCCTGTGGTCCCTTCTAGGGCTAAACAATCATTTGCTCTTGTTTAAGGACAGCTACATGTAGAATAACTGGTGTCAGTGGTTCAGCACACCCTCCCAGTGGGGACCACTCTGTCCAAGCAAAACACGTTGGCCCGCCGTGATGTGAAGGCCGTGTTCAGGGGCGGTACTGCAGCAAGTGGAGGCCAAGTTTCTGCTTTCGTTCTGGTAGCTCCTGGGATTGGCAGTCATGGGATCCTGGCAGCCAGTGAATTGACCATTATACAAGCGCTGGGCTGAGATCCACAAGTACCGTGGCCCAATGGGACACACTGACCGCTGTTTCAAGCTGCAACAACATCTGAACATCTGTAAATTCTGCCCCCCACACTGTGGGTTTGTTGTGACTGGCCTTGGATTGTATCTGTATGTGTGTGCGTGCGTGTGTGTGTGTGTGTGTGTGTGTGTGTGTGTGTGTGTGAGCATGATTACACACCATTCCCCCTCCATCCTTCCTTTTTAGCTGATGTTAAGAACAATGCCTCGTCTCTTCCTGACACTTGTGTCCATGACCACCTACAGAGAGCACTTAACAGTTTACAAACCAACTGCTGTGTCAAGAATGCTACGGTCCAATTCCACATCCCGGAAAAGGAAAATTTCCAGAGCCGTGTGCAGACCAAATGTATCTCAGTAAGAGGATAGGAATGGGAGAGTGGAGCAGACGTAATGGTGACACAACGCAAACTTCTGGCGTGTGACATAATAATGTAGTCTGTCAGGAAAGGATCAGTTTTAATGTGCATAATGAAAGGACAACCAGATCTAAACATGAGCGGTGACAGTGCCTAAGATTCTGCTGCTTTTATTCGTTAATTTTTTCTTTTCATTTTCCAGTGTGATTAGTGACTAAAGTGCTGTAACAGCATTTTAGTCAAATGTTCAATAAGTCCAAATTGTTTTGGTTGCTAAAATGATGTAGATACTGTGGACCTTGGCATACGTCAAGAAAAAAAAATTTAATTCCAATCAAAAATGATAAAAGCAGCTTTTTATTGATTATAATTAGTTTTTGTAGTTAATCGACTAATAAGCATTGCATTTCAGGAACCCTTGGCATTTGGGTTGAGAACATGATGGATAAAATAATAAGTGCAACTGTAATATGAAGAGAGATGATATATCTGTGAGGCTCAGTACACTGTTGGGGCATGGTGGATCTGCATGGGATCATGCGCTGCCTTGACTGCTTACAGTATTCACTCATTTCATTCGTTCATTCACTCATTTTCTAAGTGTTCATCCTGGAACCAATACAATGACACGAGGCACAGTATAACCTAGATGAGTGGGGTAACAGACACTGTGCTGACCCTACTTACAGCATCAAGTCGGTGTGAATCATCCATCCATCCATCCATTATCTTAACCGCTTATTCCTGGCAAGGGTCGCGGGGAAGCCTGGCGCCCATCCCAGAGCACATAGGGCACAGGGCAGGGGACACCCAGGGCGGGGCGCCAACCCACCACAGCGGTGTGAATCAAATGCGTGTTTTAAAAGTAATACGTTCTGATGTTATGCCTAAAGGGTTAGTGCAGGTTGAGTCTGAATAAATACTCTCTGTATTGTTATTGAGGACTGAGCGTATTCATGTCATGGGCATTGTTGTTGCACCATTGTTTACCACGGTGTGTTTGCTGTTGATTTTAAGGCAAACCTCCTGCACCATGAGAGTGCAAATGGTACATCAAAACATGCAGCTGTGACTCAGCTGTGACTCAGTGCAGCAGTGAGTGAGGTGATGCATGTTGTATTAACAGTGCTTTCTGACTGAATGGTGGAGCCTGAGCTACAACAGCCATATTAGCCCACACAATTATGAGACCACAAGAACCTTTTACTGCTGGAGCCAGACGCTCTGGGACACAAAGCTCCCTGGACTCTCGTCCATTTTTCAAGTGAACAGCAGATGATTACTTATCACATTACTTTACATTCCTACACTGCTCCTAAAAACCCATTATCTGGGCCCCTTTTTCCATTGGACTGGCAAACAGGTGATGGTTGTGGTTATAGGGGATTTTTGCTAAGTAGCCTGCTAAGTACTAAATGATAGTATTGTTTGCCGTTTCATAAGCCCATACTAAACCAGTGCATATTCATCAAGCCATGGCCTGTTTGGAGTCATTCTCTCTTAATTTAATATCTGAGACGTGGACAGTCAGAGGAAGAGGATGTTGTCTAGGACATGGTCAGGGACCTCTGTGTTTTCACATCTAATAACAGAGCCCACAGTAACACTTTCATCAACAGGGTAAGTAGTCTTCCTTTATTTCTCAGCCTGCCTTCCAGGCAGAAATACTCTTGGGAAGTCTCTTTCACTGTGACACTGACACTTTGTTTGGGGACTTTTTATGAGGGTGCATTGCCTATGCCATTTGTAAACTGAGGCTGCTTGTACACCTGCCTGAGTATGCACCTGTATTCATGTATTGCAGGAAAAATTTAGTACCAAACTGGTTAGCGTTGCTCCCTGGGACAGGCCCATTTCCTACCTATCATTTGCTGTTCAATACTACTGTGGTGCTTTAGGCTCTAGGAACATAGCAATGCTGCACTATCTTGTTACGTTCAATTTATGTCATAGAGCATTAGCAAATTCCAATGACGTATGCTTCTTTTAACCTCATTTATCGTTTTTTCAGCTAAGCTTATTGTGTGTTAATGAATGTGTGTGTGTGTGTGTGTGTGTGTGTGTGTGTGTGTGCGTGCGCACGCACGCACGTGTGTCTGTGCGTGTGTGTGTGTCCAATATGCAAGGGTTAATCTCTAAGATTTGATTGCAGGGCACTGCTTGTCAGGTAAAGCCTGACTTGGTGTACTCAGTCTGAGCTTCCCTAAGTTTTTATGCATAATGAATTAGATGTGAGTTACTTTATCCACAAATTTTTAATGCATAAAGAATGCAACTCTGTGTACTTTTGGAAAGAAGGTAATATCTAAGACATCAGGTGGACTACAGATCAGAGCACTTCAATAGCAACAGATGCCAAATAACTTGTAAAAATTTCACAGTCAATTTACAAAGCCTTTGTGACTGGCTGGAAAAATCAGGATTAAGTAGACACAGTTGGCAATGTGACGATTCGTCTTGGTGCCAAAGTTTTACGCATTTGGAAAAATTCATGTTAAGTATTTTCATCAAAAGCACTAATCCAGACCCCCTGGAACTTGCACTAGCAGTCGTTTTGGTATGAGCTCATGTTTTAGCTATCAGACAGTCTGCTGTTTGTTTGCCGATGACATCACAGCCAACCAGTAATAATTTACACTCTCTCAAAGTTAGCTGACAACTGTGTAAAGCAATTCAATTATCAGTCACACCGAGCTCAGTGTAATAAAAGCCAGTTTCAAGTTGTTTTTGTTACTCTCCTCATGTATTCATCCAAACACATAATGATTGTAACACATACATTGTAACACATTATGTAACACATAATGATTGTTTCCATACATTGCTTTTTTGGATTCTGTGTTCGTGGTTCGGTTCATTGGATTATGGTTTTTGTGAGATGATTTCAGAAGCAGGTAAGGGAGCAGCAGAGTATGTTTCCCCTTGCTGGGACTTTCAGGTCTTCATCCCAGAAGATTCAGCATCTCCTAATTTGCTCCTGGCATCTGGTAAACTTGTTTTTATTTGGAAGAAGCTAAATAATCAGAAGTCGCCCACCTAAAACTTCTTGGAATGGGCTGGAAGACATAACTGCTGGAGATGTCGCGAGTGTGAGAACAGAGTTCGCGGTGAGCAGTGAGCCAGAGCTTCCCAGTTTGGGCTAAATTAGGCATCCTGTCTCAATTAACATGTTGCTGGGCCAACAGATCCGGCCTTTTTCCTCACCGCACAGTAGGATTTATTGTTTTGAGGTCGCCACTGGTTCAACTTTATAGAAGCTGTTTCTTGAGTTGCTTAGGTCAATAAGTGCAGTACCTATTGGATTGCAACAATGACAATGGTTTGCTAAACTAACATTCTGAAAGTAACAATATTAAAATTTTTTTCTTTTTCCTCTTTCATTTATTATCTAAAATATTCAGCCAAAACTCAAAATTACTTGCCCTGTGAGTGATTTTTATGTTTAGATTTTTTTTAAAATTATTTTATTGTTTATTACTCCAAATATACATATACAAAAGTACAACTGGTCATTAGGAAATAAACAGAGAAAATTATTTCGTCATAGCAAAGTAGTAATGATTGTCCATCAGTTGAGGACTGTTAAACAGCTGCGTTGTATTGTGTATGTTTCAATTCTCTCACAACACTTTCACTATATTCAGTTTTGGTCAAGATTACTTCCTGTGTTTTGAGAACTATTTCTGCATAACATAGAATATATATATATAGAAGTCAGAGGTTTATGTACCCCTTCCTCCTGGTGCAGGAAATTTGGATGTTTGGTGATTTTTAAGTTTAGTTCAACCTGTATTATATTGGAAACACCACATCAGTGTATTATTTGCTGTTTTACCTTGTTAATTTAGTTACACGTCGAATCAGATGACTACAACACATTCCACAAAAGCAGGGACAGTCTGATGTTTACCACTGTGTAACATCATGACATTTAGTAACTCTTCTTAAATGTTTGGACTCTAAAAACAACAATTGGTTGAATTCAGTAAATGGAAATTTCCCCAATTCATCCATTATGAAGGTCTTCAGCTGTGCAGTTGTATGGGGCCTGCCTTGCTGTGTTTTGTGCTTCATTATGTGCCACAAATTATAAACTGAAGACAGGTCAGGAATGCAGGGCAGGTCAGTATCCACACTCATTTTTAATGCAGCTGTGGCAGGATGTGGTTTGGTACTGTTCTGCTGAAAACCTCAAGGACATTCCTGGAAAAGGGCACCTGTATGGCAGCATATGTTGCTCCAAAATTTGTATATACACTCACTGGCCACTTTATTAGGTACACCTTGCTAATACCGGGTTGGACCCCCTTTTGCCTTCAGAACT